>JAABOM020068777.1:0-38281 GCA_011800125.2 Solanum clarkiae | reverse complement strand
ATATATATATATATATATATATATATATATATATATATATTCTCGTTACATTATTCTCTGCTTGAAAAACCACAGGAAGAATGTTCTTTTAAGGTTCAATTGCGTACACTACAACAGAATCATTCACTTATAACAACCTTTAAATTCCTTGTATCTGATGTCGATGTAGATGAGCATCAAATTGTTGAGAACAATCAGAGAAAAACTGCAGATGCTGATAATGATTTGATATGGAATTTCAGTGTTTCAGACTACAGGTTCATCTTGTTTACAAGAATTAGTTTACAAGTCGTGAAACACATTACGATACGTAACATGAGATATCGTACTAGATTTCAGTGATTCAAGTTTCAAGGACCATTAGAGTACGAGATGGGTTTACGACTCGTAGGGCACATTATAACTCATAGAGAGAGGTTTCGTGGTGAATTCCAGCAACTTAAATTTTTGGGACTTTAAGTCTACGAGAGAAGGTCTACGACCCATAGAATATTCTACGAGTCGTAGATTGGGTCTCGTAGACCCAGTCTGTAGATTTACTGGAGGATATTTTTATCCTTTCCAGGTTCTTTTAATTAAAATCCTGCATGTTTTAGGACTTGTATAAAGACTTGAAATAAACTCTAAGTCCATGCATTCTCATTCCACAACTTGAGGGTTTTGAGAGCATTGGAGGAGAAGGAAGAGGCTAGGTTTTGCCATTCAAGTGCAAGGCTTGAGTGAGGATTGATTGTTTATTCAGCTCAAGGTATGTAAGGCTTACCAAAGTGTGAAATTCCTTCTTCACATGCCCATTTCTATTATCTTGAGACTAGATTTGAATAGAGTTGAGATTTGAGAAACTTTATTGTCTTAATATTAAAATTCTTGCATTTATCATGATGTCTTATTTTATTACTTGCGATAAATCATATATTGCATGAACACTAATATAAGAGTTATGTATGTATTTCATATTTGATAGCATGAACCCTAAATTCTATGATTTCTATGAACTTTTTTGCATAACATTGAGAATTTGAGTTGACGTAAATTTGCACATATTGAGTTGAGTAAATTTGAGTATGAGGAGCTTGTTGCATTGAGTCACATAGATTGCTATACCAGATTATTATACTTGCTCTACATGATTATTTAATTGATGAGTCTAAATGACCATTCGAGTTTGAGTAGAGTGATTATTATATTGATTGCCTGAGCTATGAGAAACTAAGTTGAGTACAACATTGAGTATGAGTTGATTGAGCTGAACATTGAGCTTGAATTGATTGATTCAGCATTGAGGATTGAGTTATTGATGAGTTAAGCATATTTAAGTCTTGGTACGTGTATTGAGCACCGAGAAGGGTGTGAGTATTTATATCTAAATCAGTGAGCGAGCATTTATATACCTCTAGAACTACATTGCCAGCATAAGATAGTCGTTACAGCTAGCCTGGCGACTCTTGTCACGCAAGTGGACATTCACCCTAGATCCAAGAGAGAGAGTTGATCACCCTTTCTCGTGGCAAGTTAAGAGCGGGTGTGACAACAATGCCGATTCATTGTATATCACCATAATTGTAGTGAGATGGAGAGCATGTCGGTTAGAGAAAGTCCCAAGCAAAACCTTGATTGAGCATAACATTTTTAAACCGAGTTTATTGCTACTGAGTCTATTTACAGAGCTTACCTTAAAAGCATGATTTACTCTAAACTTGCATAAACATATTTGAGAATGAGTTGTTGAGTCGAGATGAGTGAGTCAAGCCTTACTTTTCTTCAGATATTTTACATACTAGTATATTCCATGTACTGACATCCATTTGAGCCTGCATTATTTTTTGATGCAAATACACGTGATAGAGGGCTTCAACATGCGCATCGTTGAGATCTGAATCAATACACTTCCTGAGTTTTGTGAGCCCTCCGTGCACCCTGGAGGAGTCCATTTATTTTCTTATCTTGATTGATATATACTTTCTTCGATTGAGGTGTTCATGACCTGTCATGGTACCGTTCTAGATTGTTGAGTACAGGCTTTATAGATAGTTAAGTAGAGAATATTGAGGAGTCTTTGCATTAAACTTACTTTCATTTATGAACTATGATTTAGTAGAGTTGATATATTATATATGATGACGTTTATTTGTGTTCTTTCTTCCACTATTGAGTTGATGAGACGATAAAGCGTAGTTCTCTTGGGGAATCAACAATGGTTCTTCAAGTGCCGGCCATGCCAAGGGTACCTTCCAGGGCATGACATTATTATGATATCAAGGCTGGCAATATTTTTCTTGTGGGTACTAATGAAACTACAAAAATCACTGATTTTGGGCTCTCTGTGACTTTGGAACATGGCATCATCAATGAAAACAAGAATCATCAGGGGAACTAAAAGGTACATGGCGCTCGAATCTATACTTAACACCGAGTGTGATATTTAGGCACTTGGCTGCAAAATCTATGGGAGAAATTTAATATAGATCAAAACTGTGTAGACATTTTACTAGCTGTTAAACATCATAAGAATGGAAAGAAAAGGAAACAGTGAAAAGGCAAAAACAATTCTTTTTGATAATTAAGTAAGATTGAAAGTGGCCTTTTCTTTTAGCCAAAAGCTGGACCTTTGGTTGTTCTTTGGTCACGATCTCTTTTTTTTTTCTGATCTTGGATTTGGAGAACATGTTCTTTCAAATTGGTTTGAAAACGTGTTGTACTGCACAATTTAGAATTGTTGACATATGGATGGTATTGAGATATAGCAAAAAGTTAATTAGAGTTGTGATACTTGCAAGAGTTAAATATGTGTCTTGGCTTCAATTTATCCAATACAACCTTATTGTCCCTTCGGCCACCATATGCTCAGACTCAACTAAGCAAGGTAATGAAAAGAGCCAAGGAAGTTAAGCTCGTTGGTGAGTTTCTATGCACACCTTAATTAATCTGCATAGCAGGCTTCTATGGAAAAAACAATCTAATTCATGTAATTATAATAATGCTAGGAAACCTATGTAAAGTTCAATAGGAAGATTACCATACCATAAACAAAGATGAACCATCATGCGCAAAATGCTACTAAAGGTAATTCTGCAAATAACAAGAACTGTAATAGAGAGAATGTAGGGTACACCCGCTGGTGAGTTCAATTCTAAAATTTGACCCACTCAACAGTCATAAGTCAAAGAGATCCTAAATTGTGCAGAATTCCTCCAGGTATTGCTTGCAGGTAGAAGTCTGTGATGAAGAATGGCACAACTGAGTGGTGCTTTATAATGCTGATCAATATCTTTTGGGTTGCATCATCCATCAATAATGCAAATTCACCATTGAGAAGGTTAGACCATCCAACATACAACTATATATATAAATCATTATTACTGACTAAATGACTAGCGGAAAAAATAATGTTTGTGGGATGCTCTTAAACTTGGATGATAACTTTACAAATGACGTAGAAGAAATAATCTAATTACTGTCGCAAGATGGAATTAATTAAAGAAAAAGATTTTATCTATCTGGTCCAAATTGAGAAGAAAGTTGATAATTTCAGAAGGAATTTAGTTGCACAAGAGATACAGTAAGTTAAACAGGTAGCTCTGAGGACAAATGCTGAAAAAGATATGTTAGTGCAGATACAGAGCAAAAGGATGCAAAGAAATAATGTAGGAAATCACAAAACAATTATAACTAAAAAGGATATCTTACTATTCTGTTGCTGGAAAGATCTTCTGTAAAAGGCATTGGGATTGCAGCTAAGTTATTTTCATGATGGTAGTAGGTTAACATTCCATTTGTTCGCTTAAGATGGACATTTGATGATTTTATTGGGTTTTCTGGCTATCTATCTATTTGTTCGAGGTGTTTCTCTTCTTGGTATAGTGTCCTCAAAATAAATGTATATTACGATGGGGATATAGTATTCATAATCAGTCCTTCTTCCATATAAAAATATAATTGAAGCACTTGACAAGTGATGCGTTATTTTCCAATGATCTCTAGCGTAATGCTCCTAATTAAACTGCTAAGTCCTTGATTATTTTGAAATACTTTCTTTTACTAATTAACACGGAACAAATTATAAGAATTATTTGAAGCGCCTTTATGGATATTTTCATAGTTAAAGTCTCATTCTAAATGTGGAGTTAAGTTTTCAAAACTATTCGAAAGGCATGTAAGATCCCACGAGTCATGTGTATATGCCACAATAATGATTATGATGTTATGAGGATAAGTGTACCAATGAGCCAAGATTGGCTAATTTTATGGTATGGCTTGCTATGTGTATTCAATATTCATATCACACATAGCACGTTATGCATGGACTTCGAACTATAATCGGAAGAAAGGGGCCTATTTGCCTAAATGATTATATCTATATAGTTCAAATGGCCACAGGTTGGCAAATATGATGTCGGTTCACTTCACTATCGGAAAGGACCACTATTTCTAGCATTTGGTTAGGTATGCCATGCATTTGCATCTATATATATGCATTCATGATATGCGATTACTCGAGCATACCATGCATATTTGACCACTAGGAGGCTAAGTATTGGACATGAAGGTAATCTAAATTTTACTTACACGTGGTATTTGTAAAATCCCTTTTTACTACGATTATCTATGATTTTACTTCCTGCCTTACATACTAGTACATGTTTATTCGTACTAATGCCCCATTGCCTGGGTACGCTGCATTTTATTTCAAGCGTGCATGTTCAGGTAGGCATTTTGATTTACTCCTCCACTAGGAGCCCAGTTCAGCTGTGACTTGGTAAGCTCCACCTCTTCCTGGAGCTTTTGTAGGATTCTCACTTTTTGTTGTTCAGTTGGGTATAGTTAGGGCCCTATCCTGGCGGAATTAGTGGTCCTCTTAGAGGCTATTGTGGACATGTTACTTTGGGTTGGTTCTTTAGTGCCTTTCAGTGTCCAATCATAGAATTGGCATGTATATATAGTGTGTGTCTGTACCTCTGTTGTTGTAGCCTTATCGGCTAGGTAGTACTTTACCATTTTAGTTTACCCATCTTGATGGACCTTTATTTAGTGTTAAGTAGGTCATGACCTAGACTTGCTAGGCTTAGTTTTTCAGTCCTTATGCTGCCCGATTTTCTTTCGGCCCCTAGTTAGTTAACTAGCATATTCAGTAGCTTAATCGGCCAACAATGGTATCGAGTGCCAGTCACGCCTCCCCTTTTTTTAGGGCACGACAAACATGGCATCAAAGCAGGTCATGTCAAGGGATTCAACAATACCATGTCTAGTAGGGTCTTGTTTGTGAGAGTGTTGTGCACTACACTTATAATCAAAAGGCTACGAGGCATTTAGGAATGGATACATTTCATTTACTTAATAGATCGTACTACAGAGCAGTGTTATAGGAACATATGAAATCTAAATCATGCTATGTTGTTTTTATTTAATGGGTTGCCTAAGGTCAGGAGATAGCAGAATATGAGATAGGTATGGATCTGGGAGAATTTACCAATCGTTCCTTGCCAAGTTAGGATATATTCCCTGTTGAGGCACATAATGAGTCTCCACTGGACATAGTACCAAATTCACCAGCACATGTTAGGGCCCAAGGAGATCTAGTACTCCCAACCCCACCAAATATTTGGGAGTAGAGGATTAAGGAGGCTATTCAGCTACTAACTACGATGGTTTCTATTCATGAGATGCAACTATAGCCAAGAGTAGATGCCATAAGGGATCAAACAGAAAGATCAAAGGTACAAGAGTTTCTTCACTTGGCCCCTCCAATTCTTATAAGCCCCAGTCCCACTTAGGATCCCTAGTACTTTATAGACCATATATATAGAGAATTGAGGGTGATGTACGCCTCCATCACTAAGGCTGCGTAGTTAGCTTCTTTTCAACTACGTGATGTCACCATCTTGTGGTACGAGGCATGGGAGTAATATGGAGGGCTTGATGCTGCACCAGAAGAGTAAAATGATTTCTTCGAGGCACTTATAGCCCATTACTATCTGTAGGAGGTTTGGGAGGCCCGTCTTTACTGGCTTATCAGTGGAGCCAGAAGGATATGAGCGTAAGAGAGTGCAACGTTACGTTTAATTCAGTGGATAGTTCTGCACCAAATATTATATGTACCATGGGTAACAAAGTTCATCATTATGTGGATGGTTTGGGGGGTTCATTTGATCATAAATTGTAGGATAGCCTCTTTATAGGATGGTGTAGATATTTCTCATATTCATGCTTTTGTGCAGGCTATAGAGGACATTTCTTATCAGATTCGGGATACCTGTAGGAGAAATAGAACAGAATAAGAAGGCTCGTACTATGGGGCCTTATAGGGAGCCATGGGTTAATTTTAGGCCCCCATTTCATTGTTATCCACCTCTGTCAGTGGGTAGTCTCCCACCATAGATGTAGAGCCAGAGATTTTATCATTGTATTTTGTCAAATGTGAGGCAAAGTTTAGGTCAACTTGATATTCATCCACAAGAATATTTTGCACAAATGAGACAGCCTACTCCTACATGTGCACAATGCAGTAAGCTTCATAGTGTGCAGTGTTGAAAGGGTCCAAGTGTATGCTACCATTGCTGGAATACATGACATTTTATTAGCAACTTACCCTTTAGTCATTCCCTATTATGAATGAATTCTCGATGGTATTCCTCGATAAGCTTCTGGGGATCCCTCTCAAAAGGGATATCAATTTTGCTATAGATTTTCTTCCTTATATACAACCTATATCCATTCTCCCATATAGAATGGCTCTATAGAGCTAAGAGAATTGAAGGAACAACTGAAGGACTTTCCTGATAAAAGCTTTATTAGGCCAAGTACATCTCCATGGGGTGCTTCAGTGCTTTTTGTCAAAATAATGATGCCTTCTTATGGGTGTGTATTGATTATAGGAAGCTAAATAAAGTCACTATCAAGAACAAGTATCCTCTTCCATGCATTGATGGCTTATTGCAGGGTGACAAATGCTTTTAAAAGATTGTCTTGAGATCCTAGTACCACCAATTGCGAGTCAGGGATGTGGATATTCCAAAGACAATGTTTATGATGAGGTATGGGCATTTTGAGTTCCTTGTCATGTCTTTTGGGCTTACAAATGCCCAGTAGCTTTTATGGACCTGGTGAATTAAGTCTTTAAACAATTCTTGGATGAATTTGTTATCTTGTTTATTGATGACACCTTGATATATTCATGGTCAGAATATGAGCATGCAGACCATTTGCAAGATATATTACAAACTCTCCAAGACAACAAGTTATATGCTAAATTCTCTAAATGTGAGTTTTGGTTAACTTCTGTAGTTTTTCTTGGGCATGTTATTACAGGGGGTGGTATCAAGGTCGATGGCCGAAAGGTTGAAGAAGTAATGGCCTTGCTGAGTTCATTGAATCTTACCGAGGTCCATAACTTTTTAGGCTTGGCAGGATATTATAGGACATTTTTTGAACGATTCTCCTCTATCTCTAAACCACTAGCAAGATTGACACATAAAACAACTAAGTTTCAGTAGGCAGATGCGTATAAGCAGAGTTTTCAAGAAATAAAGTAATGGTTTACCACTGCACCTATCCTGGCTCTTCTAGATGGAACGAAAGTCTACGTTGTATATTGTGATGCCTTGAGAATTAGCCTAGGTTATGTTCTTATGTCTGATGGTAGAGTTATTGCATGTGCTTCCAGACAATTGAGAAAGCATGAACAAAACTATCTTACCCATGATCTTGAGCTCATTGCAGTTGTCTTTTCCCTATAGATTTGGTGACATTATCCATACAGAGTTCATGTTGATGTTTTTACCGTCCATCAGAGCATCCAATATTTATTTAAGCGAAAGGAATTGAACCAATGACAAAGGAGGTGTCTAGAATTACTAAAAGACTATGATATTGACATTTTATACCATCTCGATAAAGCGAATATTGTTGTTGATGTACTTAGCTCGAATTCCATGCACAATCTAATCCATTTTGAAGCTGATAAGGCTAAAATGACAAAAGATCTACTTCAACTAACTAATTCATCGATACAATTAGTAGATGCGAAGGATGGATGTATATTTGTTGAAAATAGAAGAATATCTTCCATTGGTACTGAAATGAAAGAGCAACAATGTGAGGAGCTTAACTGTATAACATTAAGGGAAAATGTTCCATAATAGCAACATCCTCTGTTTAAGCTAACTTGAGACGGATTCCTTCAGTACTAGGGCCTCTTATGTGTGCCAATCTTTGGATGGCTTTGTGCCAAGATTCTTTTTGAGGCCTATTATTCTAAATATTCAACTCAACTTAGGGAAACAAAAAAAGGTTCCAAGACCTAAGACAGATCTTTTAGTGGAATGGCATGAAAAAGATATTGACAAGATGGTGGTCCAATGACCCAATTACCAGCATATTAAGACAAAACATCAGAGGCCTGGAGGCCTAGCTAAGTGTACTGATTTTTCGTTACGGATATAGGACAAGATAAATACGAATTTTATTACTGGGTTGCCTCATACTCCACACATTTATGACTCTATTTGGGTAATCATTGATAGGTTGAAAAAATCAACTCATTTCTCGCTAGTAAGAATGACATATTGAGTGGAGGAAAATGCTAAGTTTTACATTTAAGAGTCCGTTCAACTTCATGAAGCTCAATTATCTATTATATTTTATCGAGGGGCTTAATTTACAACATATTTTTTGAAATATTTTCTTAGAATGGTCTAAACTCAACTAAATCTTAGCACCGCTTTTCATCCACCAATTGATGGACAGGCAGAGCGTACCATTTAGATTGTTAGGGATATGTTATGTGCCTATGTGATTGACTTTAAAGGAAGCTAAGATGAACATCTACCTCTTATTAAGTTCGCTGATAATAACAACTTCCAATCTAGTATTCAAATAGTGCCATACGAAGAACTATACGGGCAAAGATGTAGGTCGCCAATCAGTTGGTTTGAGGACGAGGAGGCAAAGCTTCTAGGCCCTAATCTAGTTCAATAGGCAATGGACAAATTGAAACCTAGTAGAGACTAATTGCAAACAACCCAGAGTTAGTAGATGTTTTATAAGGACATTCCACGATGTTTTATAAGGACATTCCACAACAAGACTTAGAGTTGATGCAAAAGATTAAATTTCCTTTAAAGTATCACCTATCAAGGGTATCATGATATTTGAAAAGAAAGAAAATCTTAGTTTGAAATAGGTTAGACCATATAAGATTATTGGAAATTATCAAGGTGGTATATGAGCTTGATTTTCCTTCAAAACTGGGAGCAGTCCATCTAGTGTTTTATGTATCTATGTTGCCGAATTGTGTTGGGGATCATTCATGTATTACTCACATTGAGGATATCCACATCGCTGAAGACTTGTCTTATGATGAGGTCACAGTGGCTATTTTAGATAGAAACATAGGAAAACTTTGAAATAAAGAAGTGGCCTCCGTGAAGGTGTTGTGGAGGAACAACAATATTGAGGAAATAACTTGGTAAACAAAAAAAAGACAAATAATGAAGAATCACCCCCAGCCACTTGCAACTTAAGGTGAGTCAGTTGTAATTTTTCCAAAAACCTAAATTTTAAAAGACTTGGAAGTGTAATTTGTCTGTTTTGTCTCTGGATAACAATATGAAGCTCAGCAATTAGAGTTTCTTTAAGTTGATTTACGAATTGGAGGGATAAAACTTATATCCTCCAAATCACGTTTTAGGAGATATTAGTGTAACCAAGATTCTTCCTTAATACATTCGCAGTCGAATGTTCTTAAAGAGGGAGATTTTTTGACCCCGTGTTTCTTGTCTTCAATAATAGTCTCGGGTGACGTGTTACATAAGACGTACATGATTTTGGATAGGACCTCATGATAATAAGGCTTCTAATAAGCTTTAATATGAAGGACTTAAAGTTTTAAGACAAAGGAATCCCCCTAAATACACATTCGGGATTAAAGAAATGGACCGAGTGGCTCCTTGCCCTTTTCGGAAGGTTTAAATTAAGCTTCACTCGTCGAGTGGGACTAAGAGTGTATAATTTTCTAGTAATTAATTTTTAAAGGTTATTTTAATAACACAAAGGTCATATGTTATGTTTTGGAATCAAGAAAGTTGCAAGATAAAGGTTGGACAAAGTTACCGTAAGTTTTTTCATTAAGAAATCCTTCTTAAATTTGGGTAAAATATATCAGGTCATATCTCCCAAACTATATGGAGTTAGAAGGTCCATAACCTATCAAATCGAAGATCTACAAGTCTAGTTTGCAATGCACAAATTCGTGCATTAACCTTACCTCAGCATAAAAGTTATGACCGTTTTACCGTGACTCCCCGAGCAGAAAATTGGGTCATGGCCGGGTCGGGTCAAGCACAACTTAATGTTGGCTATTTAGAACTTTTAATGCTAAAATTGTCTCATTTTCATCCCAAAATAGTAGACCCACTAATGAAAATGTTCTCACAAGTTCCCTAAGTGATTTAGGTAAGTTCTTCGTGTTTTTACAGTAAAAATTCACCCATGTGCCTAGAAATGTGTACCTTACACCTTGCAATTGTTTTCCCTCTTATTAGCCGAGTTTGGAGCTGCTTTTGGGCTTTTAAAAAATATGTTCTTGCTGGTTATTGTTGGTTTGCTGCTTTGTGTTTAGATAATAATCTTGGGGCTCTTTTACAGTCATTTTTACGAAGTTTTAAGTATATTTCCTCGTGTAAATGCTATATGGCAAATCTGCCAATAAATGTTCAATTATGGAATGTTTATAGGTGGTTATAAGTTGAGTTCATACAGTCGTTGAGAAGCTTAGGATGTAAGGACCAACTTTCGTGAAGGAACTTTGGGCAATTGGGCCATCGTTGGAAAGGAATGTTAAGGCTAAGCTCTGTCCCTCCTTTTAGCACAAAATATGGGAAGTTTCCCAAAACGTCAAATGTGATATCTTACTATTTTGTTGCTAGAAAGACCTTCTGTGAAAGGCATTGGGATTCTATTTAAGTTATTTTCATAATGGTATTAGGTTAGCATTCAATTAGTTCGCTTAAACTGGACATTCAATGTCTATATTATGTTGTTTGGTTTCTGGCTACCTATCCATTTGTTCGAGGTGTTTCTCTTCTTGGTGTAGTGTCATCAAAATAAATGTATATTATGAATGGGATATAATATTCATAATCAGTCCTTTTTCAATAAAAAAATATAATTGAACCATTTGACAAGTGACACATTGTTTTCCAATAATCTCTAGTGTAATGCTCCTAATTAAACTGCTAACACCCTTGATTACTTTTAAATACTTTCTTTTACTAATTGACATGGAACCAAGTATAAGCATTATTTGAAGCACCATTATGAACATTTTTAGAGTTAAAGACTCATTCTAAAAATTGAATTGAGTTGTCAAAACTATTCGAATGACAGGTAAGATCCCATGAGTCATGTGTATATGCTACGACAATGATTATGATGTTATGAGGATAAGTGTAACAAAGAGTAATGATTGGCTAAATTTATGCTATGGCCTTTTATGTGTATTGAATATTCATATCATACATGGCACACTATGTATAGACTTCGAGCTATAATCAGTTGTATTGGGCCTATTTACCGAAATGATTATATGTATATGATACAGATGGCCATAGGTTGGCAAATATGATGTCAGTTCGCTATCGGAAGGACCACAATTGTTAGCATTTGGTTGGGTATGTCATCCAATTGCATATATATATCAAGATGTGGGATTACTCAAGCATACCGTGCATATTTTACCACTAGGAGGCTAAGTGTTGGACATGAAGGTAATCTAAATTTTTCTTACATGTGGTATTTCTAAAATCGGTTTTAACTATGGTTATCTACAATTTTACTGCCTGCCTTACATACCAGTACATTTTTATTAATACTAACGTCCCGTTACCTGGGGACACTACATTTTATTTCGTTTGTGCAGGCTCAGGTAGGGATTCTGATTTACCTTTCCACTAGTAGCCCAGTTCAGTTGTAAGTTGGTAAGCTCCACATCTTCCTAGAGCTTTAGCAGGATGCTTGCTTTTTGTTGTACAACTGGGTATAGTCGAGGCCCTGTCCCGACACTAGTAGTGGTTCTCTTAGAGGCTATTGTGGACTTGTTACTTTAGGTTGGTTCTTTAGTGCCTTTCAGTGTCCAATCATAGAATTGGCATTTATATATAGTATGTGTACCTATACCTCTATTGTTGCAGCCTTGTAAGCTAGCTAGTACTTTACTATTTTATTTTGCCTATCTTGATGTACCTAATTTACCGTTGAGCAGGTTATGACCTAGACTGGCTAGGCTTAGTTTTGCAGATGTTATGTTGCTTGATTTTCTTTTGGCCCCTGGTTAGTTAACTAGTAAGTTAAGTGCCTTACTCGAGAAAAGACGCTATTAAGAGCCAGTCATGCCTCCTCTCTTTTTATGGCATGACAGTACCGGTAATAGACACCCAATAGGCATCATAGGTTGACCGAGTGAAGTACTGTAGATATAGAAGGCTCAAGTGTAGAGAATTGTAGTAAATCAGAACTCTGATCAAGGAGTAAGCATGTATAGAGAATCACCAAACCCAAACTAAACCTATTTAAGTGGTATGCAATGATACTAGTTGACTAAACACGAGTAGGACAAAATTACAACTATTATTGGAATGAGACATAGTGTTGTAGGCGGGTATAAGGCCCTAATATCTATGTATGTATACTGACTGGGCCTCCATAAGCCTAGAAGGTACACCCGCATAGAATCTAATGGATAGAATCACCATGAAACATCCATGGAACCCAACTATCGATATCATATAGTCCAGGGGTCAGTTGTATGTGGGTGTGAGACCCTAGTGTGTAAGCCAGGACAACCCTTGAGCCCCTATAAGCCACGAAGGTACACCCATAGATAATCTAGCTGATAGAATCACCATGGAACTACCACTGAACCCAACTATCAATATCACATGATCCGAGGGTCAGTTGTATGTAGGTTTAAGGTCCTAGTGTCTAGGCCTAGATGCTCCCTGAGCCTCCATAAGCCCAAAAGGTACACCCATGCACAATCAAGGTGTCTATAGGAGTGTGGATCCATAGGAAATCAACCACCCATGCACAATCAGGGTGTCTATAGGAGTGTGGATCCATAGGAAATCAACCAAGTCCTTCACCCATCCAGTAACCAATATTACACGAGGCCTCAAACCCCTATAATATCAAACGAGGCCTCGAACCCCTATAATATCAAACGATGCCTCGAACCCCCTTCCCAACCTATTATCTAGTCAGGGAGTCATGTCACGACCCAATCCCAGTACCTAGATGTGACACGGTGAATGGGAACCCAAAGGGACCCAAACAAGCCTCTTTGCACATCAAACAAACATTCTTGGTTGCGGAAGCAAAATAAACTACAATCACAAGAGATTTCAGTAAATAGGGAAGCGGGACTGAGGGAATTCTTTGAATATAAACAAAGCATAGAAGTCAAGCTCATGACATAAATTTATCACAATATCCAACATACACCTCTAACTTGGAATGGAGCGAGGGCGAAGACACTTTTCGGGATCACCCTCATAATGTCAAATGTTCAGCATAAAGAAGTTACAAACATAGAAAGAGAAACTCGATTGTGTCCTCGAACTTGAGGACTCACCAAGCTTATCTTCGAAGAATCTCAGCATCCACGTGGATGATGATCAAGAGGAGTTCCAGTCCCTACATGGTGATATCATGTAGCCATAAAATATGCGTTAGTACATTTGAATGTACTAAGTATGCGGGATGCGATGCAACAAGACATCAACCAATACAGTGAAAATGCATAATCATAGGCAATAGATAGGTACAACTTCAATATGGCATGCATGATGAATGCTTGAAGAACATGCTTGTAAGTCATTCAACTTTAATAGATCATAATACATGTTTCGGAAGAGATCTCCACTGAAAAAGAATAAGACCAAGCAAGCTACAACTTGGAATCCCAATGATTACCACTTATTAGTAAAGAGTTGGTCTACTTGCCAAGGTAAACCATATTTCACCTTACAGGAGCTCGTCCTATTTCTGATGGTGTAACCCTCCTTACGGGAACCCATCCCATTTCAGGGTGGATTTCATGATAAAGTGAACTAAATGGATCTACTGGTATAGCAAGGGTATAACATAATCCTTTGTTGGCATATAGTTTGAGGAAAGGATTATGGACCCATGAAGATAGTGCACGTTGACATCCAACCCATCCGTGCTAAGTCTAATCCCATGAAATATTTAAAATAATTATAACTTTAATAACTTATCATAGACATAGAATCATGAAATGAGTAGCTCTTACACATACTTGAACTCTGATGGTGAGCCTAACTTGAAACATCAGAATAGATCATAATTTTACATGAACGCTTGCTTTAACATGAATGGCTCACAAAAGGTGAAATCTTGAAAATAGGGCTTAACTTCATACTTGAATAGTTGTAGATAATTTCATGAATTAATAACATACTTGATAGACCATATTCATTATGAAGTCACTTGACTTATAAAACATGTAAATATCCTGAGAATTCTTGACTTGACATTTCATCAAAAATATGGTAGGCACATATGAGTACATGTTCAAATCATGCAAAATTACAAGAGCATAGATCATGAAATAGTGAAATAAATGCATCTTAATTTCATGTAAATCTTCCCACCAACATCATGGTAAAACCCCATCATGGGTAACATGTAAATCATATCAAAACTTCACAATCGTTCATAAATTTCATAGCTTGAATGATGTATTGTCTCAATATATAAAGATTAACTCATAGTATAAGCTTAAAATATATATTTATGCATAATCAACAATATTTGACAAAATCCAAATATATTGCATGCTCATATTTCATAATAATAATTATCCATACGTAATAAAATTTAAAACATGCAATTTTCATAAAATAGGAAGATTGGACTCCATGAGAAAAAAGATCTAATGGATGAAACCAACATACCTTAAAATTGGGCTTTCTAGATGTAAACTTGAAGGAGAATTGAACATTTTATTGAGTTCTTGAGATCCATAATTGAGTTTAAGACACTTGAATTTGGATGGAAATTTTGATAAAATGGTTAAGAGGTTTTAGAGAGGGGTTTTGAGTGATATCGAGTTGAAAAGTGACTAAGTGTGGGTGATTTCATGTGTAAATAGGAAGGGGTACATGACCCATGTCACGATCCTAGCATAGGGCCTAGACGTGACATGGCAAATGGGAACCTGAAGAGACCCCAAATAAGCCTCATAGCATATCAATTACACATCTTTGGTCACAGAAGCAATTAAACAACAACAAGAGAGTATAAATAAGGATAAGAGGGACTAAGGGAAGTCTTTAATAGAACAAATCAAAAAGAGTCAAAGCTCAAATCACAATTACATCACATGTCCAATAACATCTCTAAATATGGAATTGAGTGGGGGCATGACACTTTCCGGGCTCACCCTCTTAGTCATAACCTTCTAAATGAAGGAAACTTTACATAACATAAGATCATTAGCTGTTATCCTCAGAATTGAGGACTCACCGACTTGCTTCAAGAGATAGTATTGATGATGGTCACGCTCCGATAAGAAAGCAGTCTCTATCAGTAATAAAGCTGGCGAGGTTAGGATCAAATCCACAGGAAATACGAGGCTTGACTATAAGATTTCACTACTAATCATTCCTAGTATCTACAATTACAATCTCTAAATGGTGGGTTTGTTACCATTCAAAGACAACTTAAAATAAACACTAATTAAAGTTCGGGAAAACACTCGATTTTAGGGGCAACATGGGAATTGTGTTCCCCGTGGCTCGTTGACTCAATTACCCTAGGTAACATAACTTTGATCGGTGTATTGCATGCAGGACAGTAACATAGGTTCTTCCAGCCCTCTTGTGAAGGCGAAGGTCGAATTTCACTATGGCGCTTGGTCAACTACCATGATGTGCCAACTAACCATTACCTATTGTCCTAGTCGATCTCCCCTTGGACAGGTTTGGTCGATTAGACGGGAAAACATCAACCGAATCCTGTCATCTACTTCTTTTTTTCCTATTCGTCACCACCTTGGTCGGGATCGTGATAGTAGGTAGGGTTTGGTGTTAGCCACCTCCGAACAACACTAATCATGAAGGGAAATACACAATACATGCCAAACACCAATCATAGACATGCACAAGACCTACGTCATCTCAATTCAACTACCCATGGTTCCGACAACCCCAAGTTGTGGGTGTTTAGCTACTCATGGCTAAGATAAAACACACAAAAATGCACATAATAGTCATTGTTGAGAGTTTCACCAATAACGATGGAGAATATAAGAACCACAAGTTGCAAACCTACAAGCTTGATTGACCAATAATGAGTACAAGGCAAGATTTGCAATCCCCAAAATGGGTTTCCCAAAGAGAAAAATAATCTACTCCAAAAACCTATGAAAAGCTTCAAAATGTAATGGAGAAATGTCTATTGTTCGAACTCTCTTCAAAAATCTAACTTAAACTATTTATAGTATTTACAAAACAACCCCAGGAATTATACAGAAAAGACAACTGGCATCTGATAAGTTTCGTAGCTACAACTCATAGGTTGGCCCATGAGTAGTAGTTGGGGTCTTGTATTAGTTTTTTGGCATCTTGGACTGAACTCGTATGACCCATAGGTATGATTCGTTACTCGAGCAATGACTCGTATGTTAGTCTCATAGTATTGGTCTTCAGTTTTTAGTCCAACATTTTGGCTCTTTGATTCTCGCTACGAGTCTACATATATGAGCCGTAGTGTGTCTTACGACTAGTAGGTTGGGCTCGTAAGGATGACCTTCACTTGGAATATTTTTGAGTTTTAGTCTCTTATTCCTGCTACAACACAATCTATGACTCGTAATGTTAGCTACGACTCGTGCGAGGGCTCGTATGGCCTATGCTTCAGCAAAATCTACAACTTTTCTTCAAAATCATGCCAACCTAACTTTTCTGCAAGATTAACACAAAAACACATCAAACACTAAAAAGTCTCTTTAAAAACTCACAAAATCTCTTGTTTTATGCATCAAATGTGTTGTAATTTGACAGAACATCAAGTACTAGCCACATAGAGGAAGAAGATGATCAAGTGATGCTCCGATTCCTACATGGTAACATCATGTAGGCATAAAGTATGTGTTAGTATGTTTTAATGTACTAAGTATGTAGGATGCAAAGAAACAAGAGATAAGCAACATAATCAAAATTCATATGCATAAGAAATGAGTAAGTATAATAACAATATGGCATGCATGATCAATGCTTGAAGTAAAACATTCTTGTATAGAACATATTACATGTGTAGAAAGCGACCATCATCATACACCAAGCAACTAGTACTTGGAATGTAACGCATACCACCCCCTTTGAAGGCAATGGAAGTATCTCCCCTCAATTGGAAGTATGGGCATTGGACCCCCCGACAAGCCGATTGAGATATATACACCACAGTTTGTAGTACGGGAGTCGCACCCCCCGACAAGGCGATTGAAGTATATACCTCTAAATTGGTAGTACTGGCATCGCATACCACGAGAAGGAGATTGAGGTATATACCTCTGAATTGGTAGTACGTGCATCGCGCCCTCCAACAAGGAGATTGAGGCATAACACCCCCTCAACAAGGTGTGGTCAACTTGCAACACTATAGTTACTTTTCAAGAAATTAACACATACATACATTCCTTTCATCATCATAAGTCACTTAACTCATAAGTCATGCCATAGGATTTAAATAACTTAACAATCCTTAACTGGACATTTTATCAAACATTTGGCGGGTGTGTAATGCTAGATTAAAATCATGCAATTGAAGAGTGAAATCATGTGAGAAATCTTAGTGTCAATCCATCCACTAACACTTGGAAATACTATCATACAATATATATTAAAATCCCTCATCAAATCTCATGGTAGATCATAGATTTATAACTTAAAACATGCTTAAACAGTATGAAATTCATGAAACCCCAACATAGTTTATAATCAAATTCATATTATCAGATATCCATAGTTAATCAAACTTGAAAACGTGCAATTCACATAAAAAGGAAGGTTGGGCACAATGGGTGAAAGGACCTAATGTTTGAGACCCACATACCTCAACTTTGGAGATTTCCTTGATAAATATTTAAATGAGAACTTGAAGCTTGAATGAATTTCTTGAGATTTGGAATGAGTTTGGGATAGTTAATTTTGGCTGAAATATTTGGCTAAGTGTTAGAGAGGGTTTTGGGAATGTCTTGAATGATATGGGATTGAAAAATGACTAACTATAGGTATTTTTATGCATAGGAGGGCCTAGGCGAAAGACCCCAAGGCGCTGGACCGAACAGGAAAAACCAATAACAAAATAACACAGGTCCGTGCCCTGGCCGCGTTGTGCCAAGGGCGCAGATCGATTCTGTTTTTCGTAAATTTTGGAAAATCAAATTTTGATACAGTTTCTCTAAATTCTGGGTTACAGCCATGTCCCACTAAATTTTTCCCGTGATCACAAATATGAAGTCAAATTTTTAAAATCACGCATGAATTTTGAGATATATGAAAATTACGATTATGGGCATTTTTGAGGCACATTTTCGGGCACTTTTTGGGGCGTTTCAATATCTTCCCCTAGGGAACATTCGTCCCCAAATGTCAATGAAACATGTATGAGAGAAATAATCAAGATGAGTTCATCCCAATACATGAATGCGACAAATGCATTTTAAAACATCTTTTCAAAATCTTAACATAAGTGTCAAAATCATCATAAACATGTTTACACAAACATGACTGCATGCAAATAACATAAGGGATGAATCTTAAGATTTGAAATCATGTAGGGGACTTAAATTAGTACCTTAGACTTAAATAGAATGGAAGAGATGGGGATATCCATTTTGTATGTCCACCACGACTTCCCATGTGGCACTCTCAACTTGTTGGTTCCTCCAAAGGACCTTAACAGAAGCTACATCTTTGTTCCTCAATCTATTCACTTGTCTATCAAAAACTTCTACCGGAATATCTTCAAAAGTCAAATTGTCTTCAGCAATGGGTAAACTGTCAACCATGTTTTCTATTTTCATTGTTGTAGATTTTTCCTTAGCCATGAGCATCTAAACACCCACAACTTGGGGTTGTGGGAACCATGAGTAGTTGACTTGAATTAACCTAGACTTTGTACATTTCTTTGATTGTAGTTTTGTATGTATTTTTTATGACCCTTCATTTTGATTGTTGTTTGGTGGTTGCCGATACCAAACCCCGCCTACTATCACGATCCCGACCAAGGTAGTGATGAATAGGAAAATGGAAGAAGATGACAGGATTCAATTGATGTGTTCTTGTCTAATCAACCGAACCTGACCAAGGGGAGGTTGACCAGGACAATGGGTAATGGATAGTTGGCACACCATGGCTGCCGACCAAGCGCCATGGTGTAAGTCGACCTTCACCTTTACAAAAGGGCTTGAAGAGCCTAAGTTATCATCCTGCATGTGACTTCCTAATTAAAGTTATGTTGTCTAGGGTAATTGAGTCAATGAATCATGGGGAACATAATTCTCAAGTTGTCTCTAAATTTGAGTGTCTTCCCACATAGTTAGTATAGTTTTTATTTTTATTTTTGTTCTTAAATAAAAAAAACCCTTCCCCCCTGGTTTAGAGATTTTAGCAATCGATACTTGAAATGATAGATAATGAATCTCTCTAGTCAAGACCTGTATTCCCTATGGTTTCCACCCTAACCTCCAGTTAGGTTTATTGCTGACAGCGACCGCTTTATTATTGGAGCGTGAACATCATCACCTGACTAACCATTTGGAGGCGGAGGATCAATATGAGTTTCGATCTCTACATGGTGAGATCATGTAGGCATAAAGTATGCTTTAGTACTTGGAATGTACTAAAGATGCGGGGCGCAATGCAACAAGGATCATAAACCATAATAAGCAAGATAGATTAATCATAATTGTTAGATATAAGCTCAATATGACATGTAAAATCAATGTTTAGGTTAAAACATTTTTGAAACAATCATATACTTGCATAACTTGTTTAACACAAATAAAGTGGCATGAGTAGCTTATTCAAATACCTTGTACTAGAGGGTGAGGAATATAGCTCAGGTCATAACCCCTTCTCGTAGGTATTCGATAGTACATGAGGGTGAAGATATAACACAGGTCATAACCCCTTCATGTAGGCATTACACTGTGCATAGTATTAAATAGTACATGCGGGTGAGGAATATAGCTTAGGTCATAACCCCTTCATGTTGATATTTGCCTTGTACTAGAGGGTGAGGAATATAGCTTAGGCTATAACCCCTTCTAGTAGGCTTCACAATTCACATGAGAATAGAACATAGAATAAGGGATCAATAATTTTCTTGTAAATTACAGAAACTTTTTATGAGTTTAATACAAGCTTGGGACCCCATAATTACCATAGAAACACTTGTCTTGCATATCGTGTAATAGCCTTTCATCCACATAAGAGTCCTTTTCATGTAAATTTAGTCAAACATGGTGGATATGTGTACATGTGCTTAAAATCATGCATTTTAAGAGTATAACACAAGAGAGGAGTAAAATCAATTAGTTTGGAAATTATTCATTTCAATCCACCAATATTATAGTAGAAACCCTAATTTGTATGTCATGACATTCATCTTAAAAGTTCACAATATTTCATAGTTTACATAGTTCACATCACGCATAGCTTCAATATATACAAATCTACTCATGGAATGAGCCTTCAATAGATATTCATGCTTAATTAATCAATACTCGAAGAATCAATACTTAAATCATGTTTATAATGCATAATAAAGTTTGCCCATAAAGAATCTAACCTTAAAATCATAAAATTTCATAAAAAGAGAGAGTTGGGCTCTATGGGTGAAATGACCCATGGATGAAGACCCACATACCTAAACTTTTGAGTTCTTAAAGAAAAAGTTGAGGTAGAGTTGAGGCTTGAGTTGGGTTCTTGAAATCCAATTGAAATCCAAAGCAAGTACTTGAATTCTTGAAATTGAATGGAGGTTTCGATGGTGAATTGAGAGGATTTTTGGAAGGTTTTGAGTGTCCTCGGGTTTGATAATGGTGGAAAATTAAAGTATTACTATATATATAGGCATTGGTTTATTATCCAAATGCCCTTGAGCGAAGCTAGAGAATAAGTAAAATATTGCACTGGTCCGCGCCCACGGCGTGACGAGGACCCATCGCGGAAGGACACTGTTTCAAATCCTGTAGTGAAAATTAATTTTTCACTATAGGTCATCTAAAAATTAAGGGCCACCTTTTTCATTCAGAATCCTGCCCCCTGAACAGAATATGAAGTTGGATTTTCAAAATCTTCTATAGATTTTGAGATATTCAAGAATTACACTACAGGGCCTTTCCGAAGCATATGAGAGATATTACAATATCTCCCCCTTGGGAACCTTCATCCCAGAGTATAAATAAAACATACATAAGAGGAGTGATTAGGAGACTTATAGCCTGACATGAATGCAATAAAAGCACTTAAACATCATTTTCAAAAAGTTGCTAATGTATACATAAAAAATCATTAAAACTTGTCACCATGAAAATGTATGCATGCAAAAATGACATGAGGGGTAAAACTTAATACTTGAAATAATACATATCACTAAAGTTTTTACTTCAGCTTGGGTAGAGTGAAAAAGGGATATCGTTTCCTCATGTCTGATTTGGCTTCCCAAGTGGTACTTTCAACTTGTTGATTCCTCCAAATGACTTTGACAGATACGACATCTTAACCTTTTCACTTGCCTATCCAATATTTCCACCAGGACCTCCTCATAGGTCAAGTTATCCTCCACAACACTTACAACTTCTAAGGTTACAATAGTAGTTGGGTCACCAATACACTTCCTCAACATAGACAAATGGAAGACCGGATGAACCATACTCATATCCACAGGCTACTACAATTCGTAGGCAACCTTACCAATTCTCCTCAAAATTCTATAGGGTCCCACTAACCTTGGACTCAATTTCCCTTTTTTGCCAAACCACACCCTTCATGGGTGAGACCTTAAAATACATCCAACCACAAATATTAAATTCAAAGTGTCTCCTTCTCACATCAGAGTAGGACTTTTATCTACTTTGAGCCGTCTTCAATCTCTCCCTTTTTAACCTCACTTACTCAAAGGCTTCCATAACCAAATCTAGACACAACAAGGCCATCTCCCCCACATAAAACTACCTAACCAAGGATTTACAATGCCTACCATATAAAGCATTAAAGGGAGCCATGCCAATACTAGATTGGCAGCTATTTTTTGCAAGCAAATTCAATCAGTGGAAGATGTTCAACCTAACTACCCTTGAATTCCAAAACACAAGCCTAACCATATCCTCAAGATTTTGAATTCTCCTTCTGGCTTGATCATCTGTTTGATGATGAAAAGCCGTGCTAAGCTTGAATTTGGTACAAAGATCCTTTTTGGAAGGATCTCCAAAAGTGGGAAGTGAATTGAGCACCACGATCCGAAATAATAGACAGTGGTACCGCACACAACTTAACCAACTCATGGATATATAGCTTGGCATAATCCTCAGCACCATAAGTGGTTTTAACCGATAGAAAGTGAGTTGACTTTGTGATCTATCAATGATAACACAAATAGAATCGAAGTGCTTTCTGGTCTTTGGCAAACCAATCACGAAATTCATGTTGATCTCTTCCCACTTCCAAGTAGGAAATTCTACGTCTTGGGCTAGGAAACTCGGCCTCTGATGTTCGGCTTTGACTTGTTGGCAATTGTGACAACCGGCTACAAACTTGGCGATATCTTCTTTTATACCACTCCATCAGTACACCTCCTTCAAATCTCTATAATTTTTGTGGAATTAGGGTAAATAAAGTAGGACGAACTATGTTCCTCAATAAAAATAAAATCCCTCAACCCATGAAAATTCGGCACACACATAACCTACCTTGATACCTAAGCACACCATCTTTCCTTTAGAAGAAAATCTTTTCCTCACCATCCTTCACTGAAGCTTTCAATTCTAGCAAGGCGGGGAAAAGGTCTTGTTTGGACTTGACCTCTTCAATCAAAGAAGATTTGGAGCCATCAAATACCACCACACCCTCATTCTTTACTTCATTAAACGTCTCTCCCAACCTAGCTCACCGATGGACTTCTCTATCCACCTCCTCATTGTCAACATCAATATGAGCTAGACTTCAAATGGACACTCTATGTAGAGCATCGGCCATAACATTAGGCTTGTCAAGATGATAGTGCACACTCATGTCATAATCCTTAAGGAGTTCTAACTACCTTCTTTGTCTCAAATTAAGATCCCTTTGTGTGAATACATATTTGAGACTCTTATGAATGGAGAATACATCTATATGAACCCTGTACAAATAATTATGCCATATTTTCAAAGAAAATACCAAAACTACTAATTCGAGATCATGGATGGGATAATTATGCTCATGCACCTTTAGTTGCCGATAAGCATATGCTATAACCTTACCATTTTGCATCAATACACACCCCAAACTAATCCTTTAGGCATCATAATAAACCACAAACCCTTCTAGCCCTTCTAGTAAATCTAAAATAGGAGTGGAGATAAGCTTATCTTTCAAATTTTGAAAACTTCTTTCACATTCATCGGTCCAAACAAATTTTGACTTCTTTTGTGTCAATTTTTTCAAAGGGGAAACAATTGAAGAGAAACCATTCACAAACCTTCGGTAGTAACCCGCAAAGCCTAAGAAAATCCTAATATCCATTGGAGTCAATGGCCTAGGACAATTTTTTATCTCTTCCATCTTCTTAGGGTCTACCTTAGTTCCGTCACCCGACACCACATGCCCTAGGAATGCAACCTCTTTCAACCAAAATTCACATTTATCAAATTTAGTAAACAACCTCTCATCTCTCAAAATTTGCAAGACCACCTTCAAGTGATTCACATTCCCTTCTTAACTTCGGGAACGAATCAACATGTTATCTAGGAGGACTTCCACAAATATGTCAAGGTAGGGTTTAAAGACCTTATTCATGAGATCCACAAATATAGTCAGGACGTTAGTTAAGACAAATGACATCACCATAAATTTAAATTGTCCATACCTAGTCCGAAAAGCTGTCTTGGGAATATCATACTCCTTCACCCTCACTTGGTAGTATCCGAACCAAAGGTCAATCTTAGAAAAATTACTAGCCCTTTGTAGTTGGTCAAATGAGTGATCTATCCTTGGTAGAGGGTACTAGTTCTTTATGATGGCCCTATTGATTTGTTGATAGTTGATGCACATTCTAAGTGAGCCATCTTTCTTTCTTATAAACAACACCGGTGCACCCTAAGGTGACTTGCTAGGCATTATAAAATCGTTCTCTAATAAATCCTTCAATTGATTATTCAACTCCTCTAACTCCACTGCGGCCATAAGGTAAAGGGGGATGGAAATCGGTTTTGAATTAGGAAGGAAGTCTATACGAAAGACTATTTCCCTTTTGGGAGGAATACCGGGATGCTCATCGGGAAAGACATCAAGAAAATCATTAATCGCCGGAACTAACTCAATAGGAGGGACTTTAAACTCAACATCCATAACCCTTACAAGATGGTAAATTCAACCCTTAGAAATCAATTTTCAGGCCTTAAGACAAGAAATGAACGTACCCTGGACCAGGAAATTACAACTCTCCCACTATAAAATGGGTTCATTAGGAATTTGGAACCTAACTTTTTGGGTTTTACAATCAATGGAAGCATGATATGCGTGTAACCAATCCATCCCAAGAATTATGTCAAAATCTACCATGTCAAGTTCAACACAATCACAAGGCAAGACTTTATGCAACATAGATACAGAACAACCCTTATAGACTCTTCTAGCAATAATGGACTCAACAATGAGGGTAGATACCTCATAGGGTTCACACAACAATTTGGGACACACATAAAGTGTCACGACCCAAGCCTAGGGCCTAGACATGAACGACGAATGGGGAACCCGAAGGAACCCCAAACAAGCCTCATAGCATATCATTACACATCCTTGGTCACGGAAGCAATGCAAAACAACGTAAGAAATATAATGGGACTAAGGGAGAGAGAGATTTATACATAAAAAGCTTGAATATCATAAGTGAGTCAAAGATCAAGCGTAATACATAACATGTCCAACAACACCTCTACTACATAGATAAGAGCGGGGGCCAAGACAAGATATCAGACCCGCCTTCATAGTAAAATTATACCATAAATAAGGATAGTCTTTAATACATAGTATAAGAATATAGATATTTCCCTCTGACATGAGAACTCACCAACTAGCTTGAATGGATACCACTGGCCATGTGGAGGAGGATGGTGACTAAATGGAGCTCCGGTTCATACATTGTAACGTCATTTAGGCATAGAGTATGCGTTAGTATGTTTGAATATACTAAGTACGTTCGATGAAATGCAACAAGAGATAGGCATCATAATCGGAATGTATAACAGTAAACAATAGGCATCATAAAGCAACATGGCATGTATGATCAATGCTTAAGTAAAACATGCTTAAATAACTCATGCTTGCATGGGGAATATCGTACATATAAGAATAGACCATTATATATTGGTGTGAGGTACCAATCCCTCACTTTGGTTAATGAGGTACCAATCCCTCACTTTGGTTAATAAGGTACCAACCCATCACTTTGGTTAATGAGGTACCAACCCCTTATTTTGGTTAATAAGGTACAAACCCCTCACTTTGATTAATGAGGCACCAACCACTCACTTTTGTTAATGAGGTACCAACCCCTCACTTTGGTTAATGAGGTGTCAACCCCTCACTTTGGTTAATGAGGTACCAACCCCTCATCTTGGTTAGATTTCATCACTATTTCTACTTTTCCACGAAATCAACTCATGAATACCGTACTCTTATCATCATAAAGTTATCATATACCTTCACTTCCTCTTATCATTATACATCATATTCATTCAATCATTTCATCATTATTCCATCATTATTTCATCATCATATAATCATCATAACACCATTCAACTTATAAGACATGCATTGGACCTACAATGCCACAAGAAATCCTAGCCGGACATTTTACAAACACTTGGGGTATGGTAGGGGTAAAAGACTATGCAATTTAGATATAAATCATACAAAAAATCTATAGTAAAACCATTAATCAATACGTTGCAACATCCCCAAGATATTCACATCAAAATACCTCATCAAATTCAGTATTAGATCCAATATTTAGAGCTCAAAACATGATAAAACAACCATACTTTCATGAACTAAAATCACTGTGCAGTAATTTTAGTTCATGAATACCATACTCACATCATCATAAAGTTACCATACCTTCACTTCATCTTAGCATTATACATCATATGCATACAATCTTTTCATCATCATTCCCTCATTATTTTATCATCATATAGTCATCATTACACCATTCAACTCATAAGACATGCATTGGATCTTCAATTTTACAAGAAATCCTAGCCAGACATTATATCAAAAACTTGGAGGGTGTGATGGGAGCAAAAGACCATGCAATTTAGAGATAAAATCATGCAAGAAAATTTGTTATAAAACCATCAATCAACACATTGCAACACCCCGAAGATATTCAAATTAAAACCCTTATCAAATCCAACATTAAATCCAAGATTTAGTGCTCAAAATATGCTAAAACAACAATACTTTCATGAACTAAAATCATTGTGCAAGACCCATATGTAAAATGTACTTTAAATTATGCATTATTAAGTAAAAGAGGGTTTAGGCACCATGGGTGGAAGGACCCAATGGTTAAACACCACATATCTTAGATTTTGAGAAGTTTTTGAAGAAGATTTTAATGGAGACTTGAAGCTTGAGTAAGATCCTTGAAGAAATCCTTAAGATTGGTCTTGAGTTTTGGGACTAAATATTTGGCTAAGTGTTATGTGAGTATTGGGGAATGTTCAGGATGATATGAGGGTGAAATTAGGGTAAGTAGATGTATTTTCAAGTGTGGCAACCCTTAGTCCCAAGACATAAAAGTCTTGGGACGAAGTCAAGAAAAACAAGACCAAAATACGGACTTCTCACTGGAAATTTGAATTTCTACACATACGATTTCTACGAAAATGGGCATAAATCCTTCATTCGAACTCGGAATGAGGTGAAACCAAGTGCATTGGAAATTTGATTCAAAGAGATTTTGATTTTATATGTGTGGGCTACCCAGATCTTTGTGTGTTAAGAGATATGCCACTTCAAAGTTGACCCTCCTAAATTACATTTTTTGTAATTTTTGGATTTTGATAAGGTTGATCTAAAATTCGTATTAGACGTATTTCCCACTCAATTTGACCTCCTAAACCAGAATATGAAATTGGAATTTTGAAATAATGAACGAATTTTTAGATATATGGAAATTACGATTCCGGGCACTTATGAGGCATATTTTCGGGCACTTTTTGGGGTTGTTGCAATATCTCCCCCTTGGGAACATTCATCGCAAATGTAAAAGAGACATACAAGACAAGAGTGATCATAACAAATCAGCCCTAACAAGAATGCAACATTATATTTAAAACACTATTTTGTTTTTCAAAATGTCAACATAAGGGTAAAATCATCATAAACTTGCCAACTTAAACATGAATACATATGAATAACATAGGGGTTGAAACATAAGACCCTGAATCATAGAAAGGACTTGGTATGTCATCATAAGCTTGAATAGAGTGAAAGAGATATGGATACTGCTTATCCATGTCCGCACTGGCTCTCCGAGAAACATATATGAATAGACAACTCTTCCAAAGTTCCTTGACAAACACTACATCATTATCCATCAATCAATTTCTCCACTCATCCATCCAATACCTCCACCAGAACCTCCTTCTAAGCCAACTTATCCTCCACCTAACCTACAACTTCAAAGAGTTTTATAACACTAGAGTCAGCAATACATCTCATCCACCTAGAAGTATGAAGAACTAGGTGAACAATATCTACACCCAAAGGCAATCCTCGAACTTAAGAATCTTTACCAACCTCCCTCTACACTCTATAAGGACTCACAATCCTCAATTCCATTATCAACCTTAAATCAACCTAACCCACTTGGTACCACAACCACCATCTCCCCCTAGGGAGTCAACCTACATTCTATCATTCTCTCGCCCAAAACTGCCAACTCTAATAGGGTGAAATCAAGGCCTTGCCTAATCTAGACCTCTTAACCCAAGAAGATTTGGAACCACCAGGAACACTAAAACACCATTCTCTACTTCCCTCAACCTACTTCCAATCTAACCAACTGATAAATCCCACTAGTCTCCTTCTTGCCACCACTATCCACACATGCTAGGCTACCTAGAGCACCGACCACAACATTAGCCTTTCTGGGGAAAAGTAAGGAATACTCATTCATAATCCTTAAAGAATCCTAACACCTTCTAGCTATCCACAATGCATACCTATCATATTGAGCAAACAATCTCTCATCCTCCAAGACTTGCAACACAACCCCAAATGATTCACAAGCTCTAAACAAATCAATACCTAATCACTAGAGACCACCACAAACATATCAAGGTAGGGTTTTAAGACCCTATTCAAGAAATCCACAAACACCGTCGGTGAAGAAGACAACCAAACAACTCCATCAATACTCAAAGTGCTCACTCCTAGTCTGAAAAGAAACTTAAGGATATCATCTACCCTCATCCTCACTTGGGGACAAAACCTGAACCAAAGATCATTCTTAGAGAAGTGACTAACCCATTGTAGTTGACCAAATAGATTGACCATCCTTAACCATCATATTACAATCTTACGGGCTCTATGCTCATTGGAAATATGCTATGCAAGTAGCCCAAACTATCCCATGACCTCCAACACATCAAGCTAAGTTCAACTAAGATCACAAGACAAGACTTCTTTGTAATAAGAACATAGCCAACCCTTAGAGATCAATTGAATCTTAAGACAAGAATGGACCTGGCTCTTTTGCTAACACTTGACAACCTCCCACTCTTCTTCCAGCCTTTTTTTTATTCATCTTCTTTCAAAGCTTCAAAGGGAATTTCACTTTGAATATCTATCTCTCCTTCAATAGGGCCATATTTATCCTTTCTGTACTTGTTTGTACCTCTGATTACCCACTTGAAACGACCCCAAAAAAAGTGCCCGAAAATGTGCCTCGAAAATGCTCAAAATTATAATTTTATATATCTCAAAATTCATGCGTAATTTCGTAAATCCAACTTCATATTCTTGTTCAGGGGGGAAAATCGAGTGTGAAATGGGTCTAACCCGAATTTTAGAGCAACCATAAAAAAATTCAAATTTTCAAAGTGGACAAAATTCTAGTGTCCAGATGCGCCCCTAATGCGAGATGCCAGGGGAACGGAGTGCCACATATTTTGGTCAGTTTTTGGTGATCTAGTTCAACGCTCTAGGGTCCTGGGCCTAAGCCTTCCCATACGTGAAAATACCTATACTTAGCCTCATTTCACCCTCATATCATACAAGACACTCCCTTATACTTTCTCAAACACTTAGACTAATGTTTTATCAAAATTCAAGTGTCCCAAACTCATTTCGGATCTGAAGAAATTCATTCAAGCTTCAAGCTATAATTCAAATCTAAGTCGATCTTATTCATGTTGTTTAAGATCATCATGGGTCCCCTATATCAAGCCATATTCGAAGGAATTCCTATTGGCTAAGTTTTGCACAAGTACTAGTAGCAGGGTCAACTTTAAAGGGGCATATCACTAAGAACACAAAGAATTGGTTGTCCCACTACCTATCATAGTAAATATCTTTGAATTAGCTTTCCAATGCACTTGGTTTCACCTTATTTCGCATTCGGATATAGAAATTATGCCCATTTTCGTAGAACTCGTATGTGCAGGAATACATACGGATTTTTGCCAAACTCTATTTTATTAATAGCATTTCGTAAATTTAGTCATTTCTATTAGTCTTTTGGGGATTCTTATGCTAACTTAACACATCCTAAAGACCTAAACCCTATTCCTAAAGATCAATTCACTCCTCCCATTGGGAATACACTCTCAAATTTTGTCAAGAGCCTCCATCAAAACCCCAATAAAAATTCAAGGAAACTCAAGAACAAGTTGTAGATTTCAAGACCCCATTCCAAGCTTCAAGACTTTCTCATCTCAATTTCAAGAAATTCAAGGTCTAAGGTATGTGGGTTTCAACCATTGGGTCCATTCACCCATGTGCCCAAGCTCTCTTTTTATATAAATTACATGACTTAAAATTGATTTACTTAAGGGTATTATTTAATATGAATTATGATTACAAATTATGTTGGGTTTTAAATGAAATGTTGATAGGAAACACATGTCTACCTATTTTAGGATTATACTATAGGATGGTTTGTCTATTGTGACTATGCATGTTTTGGGGTATAAAACTATGAACTATTATGAGATTTGATGATAGATTTCAATGTATATTGCATGATGGTATTACCAAGTATTGGTGGGCTATTTTACTTCAAGTTTTCTTGCATGATTTCACTCTTAGGTTGCATAGTTTTACACTAGCATTACACACTCGGAAGTATTTGATAAAATATACGATTTATGATTCTTGAGTTGTTGAAGGCCTAATGCTTGGCATATGAGATATATGACTTTATGATGATGAAAGTTTATTGTATATGTGTTAATTTCATGATAAGCTTCTATAGTGTCACATGTTGACCACTTTAGTGGAGGGTGTTATGTCCATTAACCTTGTTGAGGGGTTGATACCTTGACCACTGTGATGGTGTATATTAACCTTATTGAGGGGTTGATACCTTGACCATTTTGATGGAGGGTGTTATGTCCATTAACCGCGTTGAGGGGTTGATACGTTGACCACTTTAATGGAGGGTGTTATGTCCATTAACCTTGTTGAGGGGTTGATACCTTGACCATTATGATGGAGGGTGTTATGTTCATTAACCTTGTTGAGGGTTGATACCTTGACCACTATGATGGATACTGTTATGTCCATTAACCTTGTTGAGGGGTTGATACCTTAATCACTACTACAGGGGTGCTAAGCCTTGGATTCCAAGTACTACTTTACTTGGTCTATGATGATGGTCTCTTCATACCTATGTAATATGTTCCATATAAGCATGATTTTACTTCAAGCATCATTCATACATGTCATATTTTTATTATGCTATCCATTGTCTATGTTTATGCATTTCGATTATGTTGTCTATCTCTTGTTTAATGCATTGCATCCTACATACTTTGTACATTCAAACGTACTAATGCATACTCAATGCCTATGTGTTATCATCATGTAAGAACCAAAGCTCCTATTGATTCTCCCAGTGGCTAGACAGATTGTTCAAGTTAGCTTTTTGTGAGTCCTCATGTCCGGGGGCAATATCTATCCTCTTTCATTCCTATGCTTAGACTACATCTTGTAAATTTTGGAGTACTTATGACTATGAGGGTGAGCCCGGTTGCCCCTGCTAAGTATTATGTCTATAGGTATTGTTGGACAAGTTATGTATTATGGTTGAGCTTTGACTCATCTATGTTATTTAAGTATTAAACTCTCTCTCCCTTAGTCCCACTTCCCCTTCTGTATGCCTCTCTTATTGTTTAATTTTTCTTCCGCTACCAAGAATGTGCGTATCATATGCTAAGAGGATTGTTTAGGGTCCCTTCGGGTTCCCCATTCGCTGGTCACATTTAGGCCCTGGGTATAGGTCGTGACAATGTTGGTGTTAGAGCACTAGGTTGTTAGATCCTCGGAGTCTAATACTATTGAATGTAGTGCCTCCAAAGCTAGAGATTAGTGGTATCTCAAAATACAACCTAATAGTAGGATTAAGTTGAATAAATCAGTCGCAGTGTTGTGCAGAATCTGATTAAGTTGTTCCTAATTTTTTAGGCTTTAGTTATTAGAGATAATCATAGATTATGTTACTCCTTTTCTTTAGTTTTTTCTAGTTATTTTTTCATGTATTTATATGGCAGTCACTATTCTGATAATGCAGTTACTTAACATCTGATATCTGAGCTTTCCCTACTTCATATTTGTTTCATTCTCTCCAACAGCTTGGTATCAAAGCATACTATCTTAAGGGACTTGTGAGAAGAGACTGAACTATAAAATACATTCTTTGAACTATTATCTTAAATAGTTAATAGAAAATGAATTCTGAAACAAGTTTCTTAACTCCACCTGTCTTCAATGGTGAGAATTATGAAGCTTGGACAATTAGAATGACAATTCATCTTGAAGCGTTGGATCTCTGGGAAGCAGTAGAAGAGGACTATGAAGTAGCTCCTCTTGGTAATAATCCATCAATGAATCAGATAAAAAATCACAGGGAGAATAAGACAAGAAAGCCAAAGCTAGAGCTTGCCTTTTCTCTGTAGTATCACCTTCAATTCTTTCCAGAATCATGAAAATGAAGTCTGCTGCAGAAATACCAAGGAAATGAAAGAGTTCAGAATATGCAGGTGATGAATCTGATTCGAGAGTTTGAAATGAATAGAATGCAAGAATCAGAAACTATAAACGAGTATGTAGACCAATTACTCAACTTGGCCAACAAGGTGAGATTTTTTTGTAAGGATTTCACTGATGAGAGAATTGTTCAAAAGATTCTTGTTACACTTCCTGAAAAATATGAAGCCACAATTTCTTCATTAGAGAATTCTAAAGATCTATCTAGTGTTACTTTGGCAGAACTTGTTAAAGCTTTGCAGGCATTGGAGCAAAGGAGAATGATGAGGATAGAAGGTTCTATTGAACGTGCTTTTCAAGCTAAATCAGAGAACGAGTCAACCAAAGAAAAGAAAAAAATAATAAGCTAAGGCCGAGAAATAATTACAACAAACAGGGAGGAAATCAGCCACCCTGCCCTCACTTCAAAAATACAAATCACTCTCAACAAAAGTGTTGGTGGAGGCCAGATGTCAAGTGCAACAAATGTGGTCAACTAGGTCATGTGGAGCTGGTATGGAAGTCACAATGCAACAAGAGGAAGCCAAGGAAGTTGTAAATCAATATCGAGAAGAGCAATTTTTTGTAGCGACTTGTTTTGCCAGTAAAAGAGCTTCTGAAAGTTGGTTTGATAGCGGATGCACAAATCATATGACCAGTGACCAAGAGCTCTTTAAAGATCTAGGTAGATCTTTTATTTCCAAAGTCAAAATTGGAAATGGAGAATATCTTGATGCAAGAGGAAAAGGGACAGTTGCAATTGAAAACCCAACAGGTTTGAAACTTATACCTGATGTTCTTTTTATTCCTAATCTCGATCAAAATCTCTTGAGTGTTGGACAGTTACTTGAAAATGGTTTGAAGTTGTTGTTTGTATAAAAAGCATGTCTCATTAATGATGTTGATAATAAGGAGATGTTCAAGATTAAGATAAAAGGAAGAAGTTTCAACTTGAACCTATTGGATGAGACGCAAGAACCAGCTGTCCAATTATAAATAACTCAGAATTATTGCACAAAAGACTCGGACATTTTCATCATGGTGCTATACTTTTCATGAAAGAAAATAAACTAGCAAAAGGTCTCCCAAGACTTGAGAAGAACATGTCTGCCTGTAAAGCTTGTCAGTATAGGAAGCAAACAAGACTTCCATTACAGAATTCATCATGGAAGGCAAAGCAGAAGCTATAACTTATTCATACTGATGTAGGCAGACCTCAGAAAACATCATCTTTAAAGGGTAGTAAGTACTATATTGCCTTTATTAATGACTGTACAAGATACTGTTGGATTTATTTTTTGAATTTTAAATCTGAGGTCGTTGATGTATTCTGGAAATATAAGGATTTTGTGGAAAATCAGAGTGGTTGCAGAATTCAGATGATAAGAACAGATAATGGCACCAAGTATACTTCAGAAAAGTTCAACAATTTTTTAGTGACGAAGGAATTGACCATCAGCTAACAACACCCTATACTCCCCAACAAAACGGAGTAGTGGAGAGGAAAAATATGATACTAATGGAGATGACAAGGTATTTTCTTCATGAGAAAGAACTGCTAAAGAAATTTTGGGCAGAAGCTGTAAATACTGCCAATCTTTCTTCTAAATAGATTGCCAACTAAGCCCTTGCAGAAAAAGACACCATTTGAGGCTTGGTTTGGTTACAAACCTTTGCTAACAAATCTAAAAAAATTTGGTTGCCTTTGTTTTTCTTATGTACCTCAAGTGAAAAGAGATAAGCTGGATAAGAAGGATGAACCTGAAACTTTTGTGGGATACAACAGTCTTTCAAAAGCCTGCAGGATCTGTCAACCTCAAAATGACAAAATCATTGTTAGCAGAGATGTCAAATTTGTGGAAAATGACACCTGGAGCTGGGAAGATGATGAATAGTAAAAAAATCTAGAATTTCTAGATGAAGATGTTGATGATGTACCTGTTAAAGGCATAAGAACACTTTCTAATATATATCAAAGGTGTAATGTTGCAATTTTAGAACCATGTCGATTTATGGAAGCTGCTAAGGATGAAAAATAGAGATATGTGATGCAAGAGGAGCTGAAAATGATTGAAAAAAAATACATGGGAGCTGGTTGACAGGCCAGCGCACAAGAAGGCTATTGGAGTCAAGTGGTTTATAGAACTAAGCTCAATCCTGATGGTTCTATAAACTAGTACAAGGCGAGGCTGGTTGCAAAAGGGTACTCACAGGTATTTGGAGTAGATGTTTCAGAGACTTTTGCTCCTATCTCTCATTTGGATACTATAAGAATGTTGTTAGCTTCAGCAGCTCAACAGGGATGGAAAATCGACCAGCTTGATGCGAAATCAGCCTTCATCAAATGACTACCTTGAAGAAGAAATCTTTGTAGAACAACCTAAACGTTATCCTATCAAAGGCAAAGAAGACAAAGTGTATCTTCTAAGGAAGGCATTGTATGGTTTAAAACAGATTCCTAAAGCTTGGATAAAAGAATTGATACTCATATTTTGAGCTTTGGCTTTCAAAAAAGCCTCAGCGAGTCTACACTCTATATTAGAAGAGAAGATTCTGACTTAACCATTATCTCTTTATATGTAGATGACTTGCTAGTTACAGGTAGCAATTTGGACTTGATAATAGTGTTCAAGACTTAAATAATGGAGGTTTTTGAGATGACAGATCCTGGTGAAATGTTCTATTTCCTTGGAATGGTAATTCAGCAAAAAGGATAAGAGATATTTATATGCCAACAGAAGTATGCTAAAGAAATTCTCATTAAGGTCAAAATGGAAGAATGCAAGTCTACAACAACTCCTATGAATCAAACGAAGAAGTTTTGCAAAGAAGATGAAGCTGAAAAAGTTTATGAAGGACTTTATAGGATCCTAATTGGTTTCCTAATGTACTTGACTGCAACGAGGCCAGATATCATTTATGCTGTGAGTTTACTTTCAAGCTATATGCATTGTGCTAGTGAAATTCATTTTCAAGCAGGTAAATTGTCACGCCCCAAAGTCCCGTAGGGCAGACCGGCACCCGTTGCCAATAAGGTCCGAGAGAACCAACCTGTAACTATGCGCTTATTGTACTCATTATAAGGGGTTCTGCCTTTAGAATGCCTTAAAGTAGATAACCAGTAATAACAAGTCAAAAGGAAATGCATATGACGCGGCCGTTAGGGCCACAGTGTCTAAAGTACGAGACATGACTTCACTTTTACTTTAAATAGTCTACAAAGCCTCTAAATAAAGAAAAACATCTGAAAAGGGTCGGTAAAGGCCCTGCCTCAACCAACTATACAATATAAACATAAGCTCTAGACATATACAAAGCTCCGAAGCAATCTGGAGCTTGGTGACAGTTGCTGAATAACCTATACTCCTACTGGGGAGATCTACTAGCACATGTACCTGCAGCATGAAATGCAGGTCCCCCGTAAGGGACATCAGTACGGGATAATGTACTGAGTGTATAAGGTAGGATATACTGTATGTATATAATGAAACCATGCATCTGTAGAAGATCAGGGACCACCCTTAGTTATACTGTGGAATCATGTAATTTACATTCTTTATATTACTTTTCCTTTACCTTTACTGTATCATCTGTGCATAGCTATAGAACATGTAACCAACTGATCAGTCGTATACTATATGGGGATCGTCCTTTATGCTGGGTTATCTCTAACCCCCTCAGGCTCCACCCGTAATAAACTGTATTGGGATCGTCCTTTCTGCTGGGTTATTGCTAACCCCCTCAGGCTCCAGTCTATTGTCCCTATGCTAGGTTCTCAATTAACCCCCTCGGGCTACCACCCATCAAAACTGTATACTTTATCTTTCAATTACCTTTGAGATGATTCTTTTCGTGGCCATAATATTGGAACTGTAAAACCGTATATGTAATGTGTGACATGTAGACATTTGTACAAGATAATATGACAAGTAAAGGAGTACATTGGATAAATAATGAAATGCATCTGAAATGGTACAACTTGTGAACTTTATTTGGCAACAAGAAACCATGTACATTGATATTCATGTATGTAACCAGGTTTGGAAAGTGACTATTTATGGAATTATATGAATATGTAAAGGAATGGAGACATCATTTATAGTCGTGTCGGAGTTGGTAAGTGTCTTTATGTGATGAGGAAAGATCTATGTTTCATGCCAAATGATACAAATTCAAATACCCTTACATACCTCGTTATATGACCTCGCTACTAACCCGAAATCACCTTCCCTTCCTTCAAATACTTATCTATAACATAGTAGGTGATAAAACTAGCATTAGCAGCCAATGAACACCCTTTGGTAACCTAATTACACAACAAAATAACATATGGGCAGCAAGCGGACTATTACGAACCATAGCGTATTCTTTCAACCACTTTGCCTCTAGTCGTATTCCCTAGTGCACATTCACTTATACACATCATGTGCAGCCTATTATAATACCATACCAACCTTACAATAGCCCACACAACACAGAACATCACAATCCCATGCAATCTAAAAACGGGAAGCATAACGTTACCTTTCTTTTGCTACATTTCGACATCGACAACCCCAAACCAATTCCAATTTTAACTAAACTGTTCTAGCAATGTTTACACATACATACAGCTATGAACTAGTCTCAGAGCAGCCACAAATCAGTTATTAATGACATAAAGCAATGGTTTGCTCTCCAACAGTCCACAAGTTCATACAAAGCACATAATCGCGATATCGTATAATGACTCGCTTTTGTGGACTGTAACAGCAGTTAACCAGCCTTTTTATACTACTGTAAAACCATTATTTGTTGCATAAATAAGTGCTAATACATCATAAGCCGGCCAACAAGAGAAAACCCTTTTAATTAACAAGAAAAGTACACAAGAATCCCAAATGCACAATCTGTCCAGCAATTCTAGCACAATCATACCAACAAGTACTTCTTATTTTTCATAGTAAAACTAGGGCAATAACCTTAGTATAATGTCTATAACTCATACCATGTAAATGACACCAATTTATCTTCATAACACAACTTAGAAACCATAGAGAAATCACCAAAACAAAAAGAAAAAGGTGCAGCAACTTTCTGCACACAATCTGCCCAACAGTTTCAGCAAGTGTGTGCAGCAGCTATGTCTTGGTATTTTTCATGATAAAACCATAATAAACACATGTACAGACTTACTTACCACTTACTTCAAGGTGTGAGGATTGTATAAGAACCTTAGAAGCTCTCTTTTTCTGCTTTGCAAGTGAAGGAATGTTGAGAGAACTTGAGAGACAAATTCTGATTTTTTGGTGCAAGTTTACGAATGAATTGAGAGCAACTTTGGGGCCCTTTATATAGAAAGATTAGGCCGAATCTCCCTTGACTGCTTTATGAAAATATACCACACATCATCAAGTAGCTTACCCACCAGCTTGGCCCTCAAAGTTAGGCCTTTTTGGAGCACCAACTTGATGGGCTTGGGCTGCCAAAATTTTCAGATTTTGCTCTTCTTGGTTTTGGCCCAATTTGCTAAGTGTTTTGTATTGTCTTTGGGCCCTTTTTAATACTTTTCTTGGGTTGAACATATAGTCCATTATGGTGCTAAAACATGGGCCAAAGTTACACCATTATCACAGACTTTATTCACAATCGAACTTGGACAATTTCGACGCCGGGTCTCATCTTCGTTTAGTTAACAATTTTGAGCTAAGCAAGTAGCTGACTCACCTTCTTGCTTCTAAGTCCTACAAGCACCTCAATTC
>JAABOM020068743.1:0-38310 GCA_011800125.2 Solanum clarkiae | reverse complement strand
TAGATAGAAACAACGCTTGTAAGGAGTCCTATTAAAACCAAGAAATATAGGCCTGCCTGCCATCCACACCAGAATAAGATTCCAACCTCCTAAGTAAAGAACTTTTACAAATAATGAAGAAACTAGTAGATTCAGATATGAAGCAATGTAAAATAAATCAAATTACTCTTTTTTTTCGACACAAAGTATGGGATGGCCCCGGCAGCATGGGAAAGACGATGTATCATCACTAAGCTCATAGTGGTGGTTGTCTGCTAGAGAAACTCCCCAATAAGTAAAGTTTATTATTTTACACATTGAGATTTATCATATTTTTATGCAAGTATTTCTCTCTTTTATATGCATAATAAATTGAGTTGAGATGCTTGTAGAGCTAAGTATTTGAGTATTATGTCTTTATATATTTAATTATGCTTATGAATGCATTAAAGTAAGTATTTCTTTTATATTAAGTTACACCTTGAAATAAGTTTAAAATTATATCTTTTACTTGCACGACATACTTTTGTCTATTAAGCTATCTCAAAGATCAGTTTTAAAGTGAGTATCCTAACCTTACTACTTTTTGGTCATCTTACATACCATACATTCCACGTACTGACGTCTTTGGCACTACAACATTTTATGATGCATATTCTAATATCCATGTTAGAAAATGTTCAGTGAGACAGCCCCCATCAGTATTCGGCGAGGCGTTTTTACATCTAGAGGAGCTCGGGAGTCTCTATTTCTTTATGTTTATTTTAGTTGAGGTACTCATGATCCTACTCAGGTGCCTTATTCCGAGTTAGTACTTTAGAGTCTTCATAAACTAGAAAGATATTGTTCAAGTTATTTCTTTGAAATTGTTTGAACTATTTTGAGTTAAATTCTATATATTATTATTGTATCTTTAAGCTCATGAACTTTGAGCCTATTCTACTTCATTATAGTATTAATGTCCTCCATTGAGTAAGTTAGCCAGGCCAAGTGGTTCGCTTGGGATCAGAAATGGTTTTTCAGTGCCGGCCACGTCTACGATATAGGCTCGGGGCTTTAAAAATTTTGTATCAGAGCATGAGTTCAAGTGTCCTAGGAGTCTTTGAATCCGTGTCTAGTAGAGTCTTGTTTATGGGTGTGTTGTGCACCACACTTCATAAGCAGGAGGCTATAGGACATTAGGAAAAGTTTCCTTTGTTTCATACTCTGATTCGTACTATAAAGTTAAACTCTATGAAAAGATCTCTTCTAATCCATGTGTTACGCATTTACATAATTGTGATCATACTTCCAAAAAGAGCTGATGAAGGAAAGAACGAGATAGTGAGAGTGATAGCCGATTGAGAATAGTAGTTAAAGTTATGTATCCACTACGTATGTAATGGGGTGATGAGTCGATTACCATGAGTTTAATGGAAGAGTCGTAAGTATCCCATGATTTTCATGATAAGGTATAGAGGAAGAGTTATTGTTATAATATGGTAGCTTAAACTGGAAGGATGTTTATGTTGATGTGCTATAGTACTCATACTATTAAGGATGAAGCATAGATGTTGAATAGGGGGAACCCAGCACCTTTGAAGTGATAGATCAAAACTAGGCTTATGAATTTTAAGTGAGAGTTTATGAGATTCATTGAGTTATGAGCCTTAGTCTGATAAGGAGATATGACTAAATAGATAAGTGGTACTGAATTGTAAGGAAAGTGATGTTATGGGCAGAGTACAAGTGCCCTTTAGGCAGGACGAGCGAGACGAGGAGAGCTCAATAGACAAAAAGAAGCTTGAGATATGTATACATGATTGTGTAAAAATGTGTGAAGCTCTAAGTTATGACTGTTATAAGAATATAGATGGTTTATTTGAGTTGTCAATATGGAGTAGGCTGAGGTAAGTATTTTGTGTCATCCCGAGCAACTAAGTTGATGAGGTTTATGGATATATGATGAGGAGCTTTTCAGTATAATCTAAGTCTTATATAGATGAGTTTATGAGAGAACAGATGTTGAGTGTCAGCAGGGAAAAGAAGAGGTTAGATTATAATTGTGAAAAGTGGTTATGTATGCTATTAAGAATAGCAAACATAGAGAGAGAGTTCCATAGAGACAAGAGAAAGCTAAGATTGATATCTTTGGAAAGAGTCTGAATAGCTAGTTATATGGATGCGACTATAGCATATCAGAAGAGTTTAAGATATTCTTGTGGGTAGTGATTCCTTGACTAAGTGGAGGTAGATACTTACAACCTAGTAGAGGAAATTGACTCCCAAATTTAGAGAGAGGACCTTGAGAGCTAAGGGGAGATAATGAAGTGGTAAACCAGAGTAGATCTTGAGTCTTCAATAGTTACGGGCTGATCAAGATGAGATATGAACTCTTTTCCATCTCATACGATCTTTACCCTTCTGTGGAGGTGATACTCTATTCCCTTCTGGTGTGTATGACTGTCGTACCTATGGCTTAGTCTCATGCACATCATTGTGATTCTCTTTCTTGATGAGTTTCGAGGATGAGAAGCAATGAATTTATCCATTAATCTTGATCTTACCTTGTGAATCCAAGAGTTTCCAGTTCTATGCTGAATAAGATGTGATTTTAGTTTTACACTACATATTGTTCTGTGAAAGAGTGAATTTTCATAGATGAGGGAGATTGTACTTCATCATGAATGTCTTCATATAAGATTTTTCGATTAAATCGTGCTAATGATCTCCGTTGCAAGCCCTTGAAGTAATCCAGATTTTTGGTCTTGATAGAAGTATTGATGATAGTAGAGTTATAGGGGATAGGAGAGAATGAGAACTCTTGAATTGTAATAATGGAGTTGAGTTCTTATCTTCGTTTTGATGTTCCGTTTGAGCCTCTGTGTACTTGAGTATGCAAGTTCTTGATAGTATCCGTGCCCAATATATCGGAGATAAAGTTTAAACTTTAGACATTGTGTCAAAGTCTATTCATGAGAATGAGTATTTGAATAACTAAGTATTTGAGTTCTTGATGATATTCGTGCTTATTTTACATAGAGAGGTAGTAGTTTGAGGTTTCACCAAAGGGAAAGATGATGAGTTCCTCGAGGTCCAAATAGTGATGCTGATAGTAGTAGACTGAGGATGAGGGCAAATGAGGAGGAGTGAGTATATCCTTATTAAGATATTGATGTTCAACTTGTGTCATGAAAGGATAGAGATAGAAAGGGGGAGAGAAATAAAACCTTATGATGAGAAGTAGATAGGTAAGATTATGTTGGTATGACTTTGAGTGAGAACTCATTGAATGGTGGAGGTAGAAGTGCTAAGTAGGATTGAAAATTCTAAGGTATGATTGAAGTGCTTAGGGTGATAGGCTTGAATTCATGGTTGTTGTCATGCGAGTATCGATAATAGACTAGTGAAGACTTCGTAATGAGGGTTTGAGAAAAAGTAGTAAAGTAGTGAAGAGGACTAGTGATCTTTCAATGAAAGCCTCGTGGAAATTTAGAGATGAATATTGAGGATTAGATTTGTATGAATATGATCATGTCATAAATAATACCTTGAGGCTTATAAGTAGGGTTGAATGGAAGAGGAGGAGGTGGTTAGGTGGAAATTTGAGTAAGAGTTATAAGCTTAAGATGGAGTAGAGTTCCATGAAAGGGAATACAATTAAGGTAGAGAGTTGAGCTCAATAGTGTCCATATAGTCTTGCATATCACAATGATGGTCCCGTTCTCGATTAGAATTGATGATTTTCTACTTGAGTTCGAATAAATGACTTTCGAGGTGCCTAAATGATTCGAGTTGTTTGGGTTTTGATGTTCCATTTGTGCCTGCCATCGAGGATGTCTAAGGAATAAAATGAGAACCTTAGGGGATAGGTTTTAAGACTGTGACTAACTTATGAGGTAGCACAAGGTGACTTTGAGTTAGGCTTGACGTTGGTAAGAGTATGGAGAGAGACTTAGGCCCTGATGAGAGTTATGAGCTACAAATGATGATGCCCTCCAATGAGTTAATTTTTCTACTCTTCGGTCAATGTTCACCATTGAGTTGGAGTAGTTTAATTATTAAGTTCTTGATGTGTATATTCCTGATTCTAAATAGAGACTATTAAGATCGATGAGGAATCGAGGGTTTGATTTATTGAGTGAGTATTGCAATGAGTCTTGAGTTAATTCGTGCCTTATTACCACCTCTACTCATCATTCAAGGATAAACGATCCCAAGGGGGAGATAATGTAAAACCCCAATTTTTTTTAGCTAAAATTGAGCCATCCTTCATATGATATAGGATTTTAACTGATAATTATTAATTGAGCCTAGATGTTAAAGTTCATTTCTTAGTGCGGGAATAGAATTCAAGATGATATAAGATCGTAGTTCTAATCTAAGATTTTATAAAAGTTAGATAGACCAATGACTTTTAGGTTGTATATACATGATAGGATCAATACGTAAAGTATTTAATGTATATTAGATGTGATTTAAAGTCATAAGGAATCTTTTACATCTAGCCAAGTCCAAAGAATTTCTATCGACTAAGTTTTCGTACGAAATGATAGAAGGGTCAACTTCAAATGATTATATCTCCCAAAGTATAATGAATTAGGTTCCCATAATATAACAAATCAAATATATTCGAATTATCTTTACAACGCATCTGATTTCGCGTAAATCAATCTTCGGACTAGAAAGTTATGACTATTTTAGTGAAGGGATGTAGAGCTGTCCGAACGACCGCGCCCGGAGCGCGCTGCGGACCCTCACTGGATGAGTCAATCACTTTTTTTTCTTTATAATTTTAGGATATTTTTATCCTAAAATCTTTGGGAGTCTATTTAAGGTCCTAAAATGCCCAAAACGTCTATTTTCATGATCAAAAAACCTCTCCTTCACTCTGAAACATGAACGCTCAAGAATCATCAAGAAAGTCATCAAGTTAGGATTTTCTTTCAAGATTCAGTATGTTGTTCTTCATAGATTTCAATCTACCGAACTCAGATTTTTTCAACTATTCATGAATCCATAATAGAATTTTAAACCATAATCTAGGGTTTCCAGAAACGAATTCAAGAATTCCAAGAAAGGATTTCTTGATTCTTCTTTTTCAAGATTCAGGGTTCTTCATCAAGAACTCTAAAGTTTCCACGTCAATAATTCAGGAATCTTATTCAATTCTTCCATGAATTTATCTCTAAAGTATGTAAAGGCCTCCAAAATTTATCCTACATATGTTTTAGTATCTTTGGATATGAATTTCTTCCAAGATTCAAGCTTGTGAGTTAAGATAAGTTTTTCTCCATTATCAGTGATTTTTATCAAATTATTGTTCATGCATTTTTCCTTGATAAGAATCATTACTTCTGTTGATTTTTTAGTGAATCAAGATATTGAGACAAGATTCTGAGTTACGGTAATATTTATGAGAATTCTATCTCAATATCATGAAAAGCTACTATGTTCATAGTTTTGAGCTAAGTTTAAGAAGTACTTTAAGTTTTTTTGCATTTACAAAATAACTGGGGAATAAAACTCATGTTGAAATACTTTGCATTGATCCAACTTTCAGCAAAAGAAGAGAGTCAAGTTGAGAAAATCTTAAGAAAAACTAAAGTTGGGATAAGTCCCAAAAAGAAGAAAGTAGTACCTTGAGTAAGAATAGTCTTTTAAGTATGAGCATATGACTGATATTTTGGGGAGTAGTATTGAGCACCGATATAAGCGAGAGTAATAATAACTTGAACTTATGAACCATGTAGCCAGCATAAGATAGGATTGTACCAAGGTACATCTCCCACTTGCCACTGAGATGGCCTAGTTTTAGGATGGATCCACTCCCGTAGTTTTCGTTCCTTATTTCGGCAAAGTATGGGATTGCTCTGACAGTGTAGGAAACACAATGTATCATCACCAAGTTCATACTTGTGGTTTTCGGTTAGAGAAACTCTCCAAGATGCAAAGTTTATTATTTTATACATTGAGATTTATCATATTTTTATTCAAGTATTTCTCTCTATTATGTGTATAATAAATTGAGTTGAGCTATTTGTAGAGATAAGTATTTGAGTATTATGTTTTTATATATTTAATTATGCTCATGAATGTATTAAAGTAAGTATTTTTTTATATTAAGTTAAACCTTCAAACGAGTTCAAAATTATATCTTTTACTTGCATGACATACTTTTGTCTATTAAACTATCTCAAAGATCAGTTTTAAAGTGAGTATCCTAACCTTACTACTTTTTTGGCCATCTTACATACCGAACATTCTATGTACTAATGTCTTTGGTGTTGCATAGTTTTATGATGCAGATTTTGATATCCATGTTAGCAGATGTTTAGTTAAACAACCCCCATCAGTATTCGGCGAGGCTTCATTGCATCCAGAGGAGCTCGGGAGTCTTTATTTCTTTGTATTTATTTTAGTTGAGGTACCCATGAGCCTACTCTGGTGCCTTGTTCCGAGTTAGTACTTTAGAGGCTTCATAGACTAGAAAGATATTATTCAAGTTATTTCTTTGAAATTGTTTGAAAATTTTGAGTTAAGTTGTATATATTACTGTTGTATCTTTAAGTTCATGAACTTTGAGACCATTCTAGTTCATTACGGTATTAATGTTTCTCACTGAGTAAATTAGCTAGGCCAAGTGTCTCTATTGGGATCAGAAATAGTTTTCGAGTGCCGGCCATATCCAGGTTGTAGGCTTGGGCGTGACAAAAACCTCCACTTTATCATCTCTCACCAAGGCCTTCAACTCTAGCAAGGAGGGGTCAAGATCTTGTTTTTCCTTTATCTCCTCAATCAAGGAAGATTTGTAACCATCAACAACAACTACACTACCATTGTTAACAACATCCAACCTAACCCCTAACCTAGCTAACCGATGAGCTTCTCTAGCCACCTCTTTGCCACTATCATCAACATGAGCTTGGCTACCCATAGACACCCTAATTAGAGCATCGGCCACAACATTAGCTTTGTCGGGGTGATAATGAACACTCATATCATAATCTTTAAGGAGCTCTAACCACCTTCTTTGTCTCAAGTTAAGATCTTTTTGGGTGAACACATATTGGAAACTCTTGTAGTCGGCAAACACATCAACATGAACCCCATAAAAGTAGTGATGCCAAATTTTCAAAGCAAATACCACGGCCGCTAATTCAAGATCATGGGTAGGATAATTCTTCTCATGCACCTTAAATTGTCTAGAGGTATATGCTACCACATTACCATTTACATCAAAAACACACACCAAACCAATTATTGAGGCATCCCAATATACAACAAACCTTTCCAACCCTTTTGGTAGAGAATAGATAGGAGCAGAGACAAGATTATCCTTCAAAGGTTGGAAATTATATCCACACTCCTTAGTCCGCACAAATTTTTCCTTGTTTTGCATCAACTTAGTCATAAGAGAAGCAATAGAAGAGAAGCCATTTACAAACCTCTGGTAATAACCCGCCAAACCCAAAGAACTTTTAATGTCCGATGGAGTCAGTGGTCTAGGCCGTTTCTAATCATCTCCGTCTTCTTATGATCTACCTTAATTCCATCACCCGACACCATATGCCTTAGGAAAGCAACCTCTTTCAACCAAAACTCACATTTCTCAAATTTTGCATACAACCTCTCCTCCCTTAAGATTTGCAACACCACCCTCGACTGATTTAGATGCTCCTCCTCACTATGGGAATAGATCAATATATCATCAATAAAAACCACCACAAACAAGTCAAGGTAGGGTTTAAAGACCCTATTCATAAGATCCATAAATATAGTCGGTGGATTAGTCAACCCAAAGGACATAACCACAAGCTCAACGTACCCATATCTAGTCCAAAAAGCCGTCTTAGGAATATCACACTCCTTCACTTTCACTTGGTGATACCTGGACCGAAGATCAACTTAGAAAAATGAAAAGTCCCCTTGAAGTTGATCAAAAAGATCATCCTTCGTAAAAGGTACTCGTTCTTTATGGTGACTCTATTAAGTTGCCAGTAATCAATGCACATTCTAAGAGAACCATTCTTTTTCTTCATAAACAACATTGGTGCACCCCAAGGTGACTTACTAGGCCTTACAAAACCCTTCTCCAACAAATCGAGGTGACTTACTAGGCCTTTTAAACCCTTCTCCAACAAATCCCACAATTGTTTCTTCAACTCCTTCAACTCCATCGGGGGCATACGGTAAGGGGAAATAGAAATGGGTTGAGTGTCAAGAAGGCAGTCTATACCAAAATCTATTTCTCTTTCGAGAGGAACACTAGAAAGCTCATCGAGAAAGATATTAAGAAGCTCATTAACCACTGAAATAGACTCTATAGGAAGGACTTTGGATTCAACATCCCTAAACCTCATAAGATGATAGAGACAACCCTTAGAAATCAACTTTTGGGCTTTAAGACAAGAAATGAATCTAGCCTTGAGCACCACATCACAACTTTTCCACTTAAGTACGGGTTCATTAGGGAATTAGAATTTAACCCTACGGGTTCTACAATCATTAGAAACATAGTATGCATGCAACCAATCCATCCCAAGAATGACATCAAAATCCACCATATCTAATTCAACAAAATCACAAGGCATGATTTTCTGCAAAATGAACATGGGTCAATTTCTATAGACTCTTTACCAACATTGGATTCACCAACAGGAGTAGACACTTCATAAGGTTCACACAATAATTCAGGCTAACAAGAAGCTTTTTGGCAACAGAAGGAGTAATAAAAGAAAGAGTGGTACCCTGGTCTACCAGTGCATACACATCAAAATAAAAAACCTTTAACACACCAGTAACAACATCAGGCACCTCATTAACTCCTTGTCTCCCTTGAAGAGCATAGAATCTATTTTGCCTTGGAGAACCTCCTTGATGACCTCCCCTTTCTCTTTGGCCCTCATTTGCACATTGGCCTTGTGGAAGACCATCTCTACCTTTGTTTTGTGCATGCGGGCAATAAATAACTTTGTGGCCCATCTCACCACAACCAAAGCAAGCATTTGTGTTTCACAAACAAGGACCACTATAATTCTTTTCACACTTTGGACACCTAGGCATTATCATTCCTCCATTACCACATTGGAACATTTGACTAGGCACCCTATAGTTGGAAAAACTCTTGTTGGAAGCATTGGATGACCCTTGGCCTTGGAACTTGTGGCCTTGAGGAAACTGACCACCCTTAGAGCCATGGAACCCACCTTCAAATTGAGCCCTCTTGGACTCACCAACCCTTCTCTTTCTAAGTTTCACCCCCTCTAGTTGTTCAACATATGTCATGAGGTGGGACAAATTCATATCACCTATTAGAATGGTGGTACAACACTCCTCATTAACCAAGTCGGAACACCCGACACAAATTTGTTCATCTTTGACCTTGGCTCGGTAACCAATTATGGGGCATACTTGGAGATTTAGTTGAACTTGAGGGAATATTCCCTCACGCTCAAAGGATCATAAATTCCATCATTTTTGCCTCCCTCAGCTAAATAGGAAAGAACCGGTTGAGAAATTCCACTTCAATCTCTTCCCAAAAGATAGCATCACCATTCCCCTTCCTCATTTTCCATTGAGCGAACCATATTTGAGCCACCCCTTTGAGTTGGTAGGCCGCCAACTCCGCTTTTTTCTCCGAGTTAATCCCCGTAATGGACAACACCTTATACACCTTATTAATGAATTCTTAGGGATCTTCATCCACCTTTGATCCATGGAACTCCGATGGATTCATCCTAGTAAAATCCCTCTCCATTGAGGTTGAAGTAGAACCATGAGGGGATTGGGCCCCTTGGTTGATTTGTTAGTCATAGCACGAGCCAACATTGCAATAGTATCTCAAAATTCTTCTTGGCCTACCCCTCCTTCTGCTTAAGGAGCTTGAGGAGCGGGAGGAGTCGGTTGCTCCTCGCGTGTACGGGGTCTTCTTTCTATTGGAATCGGCATGATCTAGAATAGAAAAGAACATTCATTAGGGGAAATGTCTTACCTTAACTTCTATAGCACGACATAGATCATGAAGAAGGGAAACATTTAATAAAACGTCTCGCAGCTTCTTACTCATAGTTGTGGTGCATTTCACAACAATGAGCAAGAATCTTATCGACGAGGTGTGGATACCGAGGACCATTAACAACCCACTTCTTTGATACTAAGTTTGTCATAACCCAAGCCTAGGTCTTAGATGTGACATGGCGAATGGGAACCCGAAGGGACCCAAACAAGCCTCTTAGCATATCAACCGCACATCTTTGATCGCGAAAGCAAAGTAAATAATAGCAAGACCTAATAAAAAGGGAAAACGAGACTAAGGGATGTATTTGATAATAATAAAACTTAAATAGACAAGCTTATGTGATGAATACATCATAATATTCCAACAACACCTCTAAACATAGAATGGTGTGGTGGCCAAGATACTCTCCGGGCTCGCCCTCATAATGTTACATGTTCAACGTCAAGAAGTCTTAAAAATAGCAAGAGAAACTAGATACTGTCCCGAAACTTGAGGACTCACTAAGCTTTTCTTCGAATAATCTCACTAGCCATGTGGAGGATGATCAAGAGGAGCTCGGGTTCCGACTTGGTGATATCATGTAGGAATAAAGTATACATTAGTACATTTGAATGTACTAACTATGTATGATACAGTGCAACAAGATATAAACCAATGTAGTCAAAATGCATAGTAATAGGCCATATGTAAGCATAATCATAATATGGCATGCATGATCGATGCTTGAAGTAAAACATGTTTATAAATCATTCAACTTGCATAGATTATTATACATATCTGAGAAGAGGCCTCAACCGACAAAGAATAAGACCAAGCGAGCTACAACATGGAATCCCAATGATTACCCATTATCAGTAAAGAGGTGGTCTACTTGCCAAGGTAAACCATATTTCACCTTACGGGAGCCTGTCCTATTTCGGAGAAGTAACCCCCCCCCCACGGGAACCTGTCACATTTCGGGGTTGATTTCATTAAGAAGAACACTAAATCGATCCACTAGTAAAGAAGGGCAAAGTTATACTCCTAAGCTTGTATATAGTTTGAGGAAACAGAGCAAACCATCAATCCATCAGTGCTAAGCCTAACCCCGTGGAATAATTGAAATAATAACACTTTAGCAATTTGGAAGAAATATGGAAACATGATATGAGTATCTCTAAAACATCTTTGACTCCTAATGGTGATCCTAACTTTTAAGCATAAGAATAGATCACCATCAAAAATTACCTTTGCATTAACATCAAAGGCTCACAAGAGGTAAAATCTTTGAAAAAGGGCTTAACCCATCATTTACAACATCATAGATATATTCATGAATTTAATACATGTTTGAAAGCCCAAAAACGTCATAATGTCATATGACTCATAAATCATGCAATAGATCATCAATAACTGTAAGAATCCTTGCAAAGATATTTTATCAAACACTTGGTAGGTGTGCAATGTTAGTTCAAAATCATGTAATTCAAGAGTGGAATAATATGAGAAAACTCAATGTAAATCAACCCATCAACATATAGTAAAACCCTCATGTAAAATACCTTAAAATTCATCATTAAATCTCACAATAGATTATAGTTTCATAGCTCAAAACATGCATAGTCTCAATTGACAAGACCAACTCATAGTGTAATCTTAAGAAAAATAGACATGCATATTTAATCATCATTTCATAAAAAACTGGCATAAAAGGTACCCATAGATAATACAACTTGAAAACATGCAATTTTCATAATATAAAAAGATTGGGCTCCATGGGTGAAAGGGCCCAATGGATGAAACCCACATACCTCAAACTTGGGTTTTCTTGATGTAGACATGAAGGAGACTTGAATCTTGAATAGAGTTCTTGAGATCCAGAATTAAACTTGAGACACTTGAATTTGGATGAAATATTTGATTAAGTGTTAGAGAGGGTTTTGAGAGTGTCTTGAGGGATATAGAGTTGAAAAATTACTAAGTGTAGGTGATTTTATGCATAAGTGAGTATGGGGCCAAGAAGCCAATGTCTTAGGCTAAAATAACAAAATTAAGAAAGTACAATTACACCTCCGCGCGGAGGCATCATAGATGCCTTCTATTTTTGAAATTTTGGTGAAAATCATTTTTTGCTACGAGTCTTCTAAAATCAGGGTTATACCCATCTCCACTCAAATGTGTCTCTTTATCACGAATATGAAGTCGGATTTACAATATCACGCATTTTTTGAGATATATAGACATTACGGTTATGAGCATTTCCGAAGCACTTTTGTGGGGCATTTTTAGGGGGTTTCAGAATGAGAAGTCTCAAGACAACCCAAACAAGTCTCTTGCTTATAACATGCACACATCTTTAGTTGAGGAAGCAAAATTAAGCAATAATAAGAGTCAAATAATGAAAAGGAAAAATAGGACTAAGGGAAGTCTTTGATAATCATAAAAGCATGCAAAAATTCAAGATCATAGCATATACAAAATGTAATATTCAACACCACCTCTAACTTAGAATGGAGTGGGCGCCAAGAAACTTCCCGGACTCACCCTCATGATAAAAAGTGTCCAACATAAAGAAATCTCAACATTGCAAGAGTAACTTAGATATTGTCCTCGGAGTTGAGGACTTACCAAACCTTTCTTCGAAGTACCAAGCTAACCACATGGAGGAGGATGATCAAAAGGAGCTCCTGTCCTAACATGGTTATATCATATAGACATAAAGTATGTATTAGTATGTTTCAATGTACTAAGTATGTGGGTGCAATGCACCCAAACATAAGCCAATATATTCAAAATATATAAACATAATCAATGGATATATAATCTCAATATGGCAAACATGATCAATGCTTATGATAAAATATACTTGTAAGACATTCAACATGCATAATATATCATACATATGTGGGAAGAGACCTTAACTGACATAGAAAAAGCAACTACATCGGTTTAGGTGACCGGGTATGACCCCTCCCCCCTCCCCCAGCGAAGTGTGGTCTACTTGTCAAGGTAAACAAAGCCTAAATAGATGGATCCACTTGTATTAAAACAAGGGTAATATTAATAATCCTATTGTGGTACATAGTTTAGTGGCTAAACACTTTGTATAAGGATCCTTTGAGTTGAGCCCCCATCTTAAGCCTCAATCGGTGCGAAGTTGAATCCCACGGAATACTTGAAATAATCACACCTTAATAATACCATGAGTAACTTATAAGAGACATGATAACTTGACATGAGTAGCTCATAAACATTCTTGACCTCTACTAATGAGCCTAACTTGAACATGAGAGCAGATTATAATCATACATAACCCCTTGCTTTAACATGAATGGCTCACAAGAAAAAAAAATCTTGAAATAGGTCTCAACTTGATACTTGCAAAATCATATGTACTTTTCATGAATTTAATACATGCTAGAAAGCCCTTTATCAACATTAAGTCATTTGTCTTGTAAATCGTGTAAACAACTCTAGAATTTTTGTCATGTAATTTTATCAAACATATGGTGGGTTCATGATACTTCATCAAAATCATGCAACTCAAGAGTAAACGAGATGAGTAAAATCAATTAAAAATCAACCCACTAATATTGTATTAAAATTCTTAATTTGGGTATCATGAAATCCATATCAAAAGTTCATCACAGCTCATAGTTTTCATAGCTCAAATCATGCATAATTTCAATTAATATAAATCAACTCATGCAATAAGTTTAAAGTAGATATCCATGCATAATCAATCAATACTTGATAAAATCCCAAACATAAATTATGTTCATATTTTATAATAAAAGATACCCATAAGTAATACAACTTGAAATCATGCAATTGTCATAAAAAGAGAAGGTTAGGCTCCATGGGTGAATGGACCCATGGATGAAGACCCATATACCTTAGACCTTGAATCCTTTGAGATGAACTTGTAGGAGTCTTGAAGCTTGAGATGGGTTCTAGAGTTCCAAAATTAAGCTTGAAATCCTTGAATTTGAACAAGAGATTTGATAAAGTCTTGGAGAGGTTTTAGGGAGGGTTTTGTGAGTTATAGAGTTGAAAAATGGCTAAGTGTGAGAGATTTCACGTTTAAATAGGCATGGGGCTATGATCCTAATGCCCTTGGACTAAATAAGAAACCAAGGAAAATATTACACTAGTCTACACCCCAAGCACGACGTGGAGCAGACGCGGACCACCAAATACACTAGTCGGCGCCCCAAGCGCGTCGCGGCCTGGGCGTGGACAAACACTAGAAATTGAAAAATTAGCGAAAATTATTTTTTTCGACGGGTCTTCTAATGTCCGGGTTATACCTATTTCCTACTCAATTTTTTCCCTGATCGAGAATATGAAGTTGAATTTTTGAAATTACACATGGATTTTGAGATATATATGAAATTTATAATTATGAGGCATTCTGAAGCATGTGAGGGGTGTTTCAGTCTAACTAAAATACAAGTATGTGCATTTTTTTTAATTTCAAAATATGTATTGTTGTACCTTAAAATTTCTAAGAGTTTTTTCTAAAGATTCTTTCCCCATAATTTATTGAATCCAATTAAATATATCTTCTTCATGGTCCTAAATTTTTTTAAAAAAAGAAACAACAGTAAAACTACTAGTTTATTTTATTTAAAATTAGATTTTTTCACATATTTTGTATAAACCAAAGTAATATCTTTCTTTATAACCTCAAAACAAACTTTAAAAAATAAAAAAACAATTATAAGATTTTTTTGTTAAAAAAGAATTGAGGAAGGGGGTTTGTTTTATTCCATAAGAAAATGAAACATAATAAATATTTTAAAAATTAAAAAAGAGAGAATTGTTAGTTTCAAGAGTATAAGTGAGCCAAAAAGGTGCATGAGGGGCATTTTTTGGCCCAAAGATGGATGATAGGGGTATTTTTGGCCTAATAGATGGATGAAGGACATTTTTATAGCATATTCAACACTTCAAGGTAATTTTAGACCCTTTTTCTGTTTGTTATTTTTACAATCCGTAAACTCACTGCGTACCTCATCAAGTCCTCCCAATAACTCCTAACCTCATTACTATGTATTTTATTTTCTTTTCTAGAAAAACACTTCTTTTGTATTTGTGAATTTCTTCATTCTTCACAATTCTTTGTCACAATCTGCTTAAAATACTTGTTTCTTTCAAAGAAAACAAATTATGCGTTATAATAAGAAGAAAATAGTGATTTCTGTCCTTCCTTAAAGTCATTTCTTTTGTGTTTCTATATTAAAGATGATGATATTAGTAAAGTTGTAAAAGATCCAATTTCTAGTGATTGTTGTGGACCTTAGAAGACTATGATATCTGGAGCTAAGCATTTTTCATCAGCTCACAAGGTCCGCCTGATTTAGAGTTGATTTTATGAGTTTGATTGAGTACATTATTTTTTACTCGAGTTATATAGTACACATAGAAAAGAATGTATGAAAATCATACTCATCCTGTATTTACTTGCTCTACATACTGATTTTGCGTCCGATGTCTACGTGATTATGTGCTTGGCTTGTTGCAATGGTTATGATTTTGTAGACACAATGAAATGCATAGATGCACCTTTGTTTTCCTTTGATATGATGACATGGAATATCTATGTAGAGCTTTCTCCTAAATATACGGTTCTTAGATATCTAAAATTATAAATTATATATAATATTCCTTACTTTATTAATCGAATATTTGAATATCTTTTTCATTCACTTTTTAGTGGTTTTAGTTAAGAAAATGTTCATTACAAAGATCTTTTTTGAAGCAATTTTTGAAGGTTTCCTTATTCAAATATGTTCTTGAAAGAAAATGTGATTTTCATATTAAAGTAATATATATTATGTTATTGGGATGAGATGATTCTACTAAAGTTTTTCCTAAAAACTCCTAGGAGTAAAAGCAACAAATATAACTTGTGAAGCTCAGGTTCTCAAAAATATTGAAAAAATGATACCGGCTAAACTGATAGTAATATATAGATCCACCAAATTAATGGTTAGAAATAGTAAATTTAAATATCCAAATACCTAAGTTCAAATAACATTTCATATTATCTAAGTGTATTCGTTTTATGTTTATATAATGTTGACAAGTTTGTTTGACTTGTTATAAGAGTGCACCTTTCAAAAATGATATAAATGTGTTTTTATGTTTATTTTCTTGTTTCATTCTGTTTATATCTTCGGATATTCATGAGATTCCACTTTCGATTTAAAATTTCAACTAACTAAACTTAGAATAATAAAATATAATATCAAAATTTAATTTGCATCCTAATTTTGTTGGTATAACTATGTTTGTGCCTTCCATAAACTTTAATAAGAAATTAAACCCCAACTAAAAAACAAAGTGATCTCTAACTTATAAGTAGGCGTTTGATCTTAGATTTTGAAATTACAATTTTAAATTTTGATTTGAAATCATCATTCATTTATGAGATTTGCACATAAGTTTGTATTTAATAAAAAAAGACTTATCATTTTAAATTTTGTACGAAAAAAATTCATGCTTGGTGTAAATAGATTATTCGTATCATTTGGAATGATTATGTTAAAGAATAGCTAGTTACTATTATTATTGATTTTTTTGGACCAATAAACTTTTGTAAAAGTACATGTATTTGTTTGAAAAATTTGTAATGACATATCCTCGAAAATATTTATTTAAAAATTCAAAAATATGATAATATGCAATTTATTATGTGACACTTTACGATATTTCTACACGGTCCAATATTATATTACCAAGTCAGATAAAAAATGTTTATTCTAATTAATAATGTAATGTAACTAATAATGTGTCAATATCAAGAATACGCAAACATAATCAATATTAAATAATTTAATTTACAGTCTTCTATTAGTAATTCATAATAAGAAATTATGAGAAGTTACTTTCTGGGACCTTTCTATTTTCTTAGCTGCCACACAGTATAAGATATCTCAGGTACTTTAGTTTTCTGATTTCCGTTGCCCAAGGGAAGAGTTTTTTTAATTCGAGAAATTTCATAAATAGCTTAGTTCTAAAATTTAATAAGTCGAAATAGATACAATTTAGGTAATTATATTTTCATAAATATACCTAAAACAATATTTGTATAATAATTTCCTACACAATTCGCATATCATTTGTATGATTGATATAATTTAGGAGTTTGTATATTTTGCAGGTACGTGTCACACCCTGGGAGGGTACCCTTGGTGTGGCCGGCACTCATAGAGTATTACTAGTCTCCAAGTGAACCACTTGACCTCATCACATTCATTCAATCATAATCTAAAAGTAGAAGACATTAAAGACCAAGATAACTTAATAGGAAGAAATAATCCAAGCAATAATCAAAGGTCAAAGACCAACCAATTTATTAAATCAATTGAATAAGACTAGTATGAAAGAAACTAGCCAAAAATAATATCTGATCACAACTTGACAATCTAATCTATGAAGTCTCTATACATCTAACTAAGTGGTGCCAATGACAAGTCGATGGCTACCTCAAATAGAATAAAAGCAAATGTAATTTTTTTAAAGAAAACAGGGGGATTTTATTAATAAGAATCAATTACAATACTCATTTGGACCTAATGCCCAAATTTGAAGAAACAAAACGACAATAACAAGGCCCATTCCCAAAAAGAGATCCAGCCCCATCGAAACAAATATATATTAATAGAAACACTTAGCTAAATTGTAGGGTTTCCTTTTTGTTTGCCTTTACATTTCTAGAATTCTCTCTGTCCAGATGTTGCCGCCTCAGGGTAACCCTGCTATTCATGAGTTGCTACTTTGGATCTCCATCTTTGTTCACGCTTTCCTTTGGCTCAGGTATACTCTCATCTCAGCAATCATTTAGTAAGATTCTTTACTTTTTTTCCTTTCCTTTTGTCTTCTCACTCTTTGTTTTTTCAGTTGTGTTCACAGTTACCACAGGGTTATGTCTCCACTTTTGATGCTAGATCTACTTGGTGATGGTTCATTTCTTCACTTGGTAAGAACATCTGATGCTTTTTTTCTTGTCCTTTGCAGCTTCAGCTAGTGTTTAGACTCTTCCTTTTTGGGATTAGATCGTGTCAACATGGAGTGCAAGGGAAACTTCAGTCCACCACACCCAAACAAGTGGAGAACACTGGTTCTAGGTTTTCAATTCTAAATCCGCTGTTCTGCTTTACTGGATCCTTCTTTTTTTGTGAATATATATAGGATAGATAGCTTTCCATGTTTTATATTCCTGTTGGATTTGTATATATAGTTTATATGGAAAAACATAGTTGTAACCTCCCTAATCGTTTATCCCCTACTAGGCACTACTCAAGTAATGACTCTACAATTTATCAATATTTATGATTCTCCTGCTTTCTATGTCCATGCTTCTGAAATCATGAAATTTTTCACTACCTTTATCTAGTGCTCTATTTGTTAACTGGTTTGCTAGATTGTTGCCTTCCCTCATGATATACTAAAGTATACTGATTTTGTTTTGCATTTATATCATGTATTATGTCTGCTATAACCTATGGAATTTTTCACTTTCCATGTAAGATTTTCAATATTAGCATAGAATCTGTCTGTATAATCACCTTCTCAATATTTTCCCATTTAGAATGCTTGTATGACTTTAAAATTGCTTTTGCCTCTGCTACTCTGTTTGATGTGTTTTCAATACATTCACATTCAGCATAAATAATATCTCCTTTTTCATTCCATGAACAAAAGGAATATGAGTTAACACCTAGATTACCTCTAAAAGCACCATCCGTATTGTACTTGACCCATTTCTCTGGTGGAAAATTCCACATTACTTCAATCACCCTTAGTTTAGGACATTGGCAATATAATTTCTCTAGAATTCCTGACCAACTATCTAGACATTTGAAATGAGGTCTTCTAACTTTAATTAATATCAGCATACTTTTGGCATTCTGGTAACTAAAGTGTGCTTTCCTTCATGCTTTTTTTTAATTCATTTTCTTCTATAATTTCCATACTATAAAATATGGAATAGCTCTAAAGTATTATTTCATATTTGTAGTGGAGGAAATATGAACTCTAATAGCTATATGATAATAATGAAAAAATCCTTCGAAAGTAAGATGGCATCACAAATAAGTTGAACGCGAATAGATCCTCAATGATGCGCTTGTTAATGATCTCTAATACTTTCTCTGCATCATAAAATGATGTAGGCTTAAATGGATGTCAGTATGTGGAGTGTACGAATATGTAATGTGGCAGAAGGAAACACGCATCAGGGACGAATAATATCAATTCAGAACACTTCAATTAAGAATATAACAACTCAGTCAAGTGTCATAAGTCAAAATTAAGAATAAGGTTTAGACAATGACCTATCATATATAATCCAATCCAATCATTTAGAGTACCATCAAAGCCTATATAGGTGTTTTTTAAACCGAAAACCATCACCTGTGATCTAGTAATAATACAACGAAGTAATGTCATTACTACATCCATCCAATACCTTGACAGGGTTAAGGATATTCCATCAGTGGATTCGCCATCAATTGTATTAAGTCCTCTTTTGGGATAATAGAGAAACATTCGATCTTGCAGTTCAATCCTCTTGTATGCTAGTTACGTAGTTATTGAGTTTGAGCGGTTATTTACTCTCACTCAATTTAGTGCTTAGTACTCCTCCCAAAACTCAACATGCTCATAAGACATCATTCCTTCATTAACTCATTCAATTAGTCTCATTAGACATTTGTCAAGTCAATTCATCACATCAACTATCAACTCTTTTCTTAGAAACATTCTTTTAGAATTAGTTCATGACTCGCTAAGACTTCCTATCATCCATCATTTATACTTATAATGTCAAGGTACGAAAATAGAGTTAAAATATTTACAATTTTTTTTAGCTATTCAGGATCAAATTATACTCATGTTTTACCCCTTTAAGTGCAATATATAAGAAATACAAGATTTCATTCTAGGATTAATGTAGAATAAACTAAAATCATCTATTTCAAGTGTTTAATTCATAAAAACTATCATTCATACAAGATTACCTAGGAATATGCTAGGATTTCAGAAAAGCTTTCAAGAAACATCCATTGAAGGCTTAGTTCGTTCACAATTCAATTAATCCTATATGTGGGGCACATGGAAGAACATAATTCATGTTTTAGTTAGCCTTATATACCTGGAAAAGAAAAAACTCTTGAAGAAACCTTTGGCTAGCACTTGAATATGAAGAGCCTAAGCTTTTTCCTTGGGAGAACTTTGAACGTAAAACTCTAAAGTTTTTAGGGGTTTAGGCACTTATGAGAAGTTATTAGGCTATATGATAGTCTTTTTAGAGAGGTTTTTTTAGGGTAGACGGTCAAAATTATCATTTGAAAAAGTCAAATAATCATCAAAATTGCAAAGATGACCTTTAGAATAGTTTTCTTTGCTAAATCGGTGGTCTAAGGGCCCTGCCACTGAATGGGGACTTGGAGTCGCCGTTTTTTTATAGTTTCTCATCTTTCTCAGAATATTTTGGCAGTAAAATGGTCATAATTTCTCAGCCTTTCTCTAGTATTTCTTCCTGCAGTTTTGAACACAATCATAGATCACTCTAGTATACCTTAGAGTGTCCTATATGGTAACCAACTTCTCCACCTACTTCACATTTTCAAGCCTTCACCATCATTCTAGCAATTGCAACAACAACAAATTTCTTTGGTTGTGTACAAAGTATGGGCTAATATTTTCTTGAGGGACTTGCTAATTTTTCTCACAACACATTTCACCATGATGCGAGTGATGTGGTTCTACTGAATTTTCTCAATGATTTTACTCTTCAAAGATGAACTAGTATAACAAGAAACTCCCAAGGCGGAAAAGACAATAATATATCTTCGGTAGTGATGATAATTTTGAAGAAGACACCATTGGCTGGAGAAATCAAAGCCCTAAGTTAAGGCAATGATGAAAATGTGAATTCACCTACTGTTTCTTGACGAGTTGCTATTTACAAATTGTGTCACAGTTCTTCAACTGGTGACGTTACAGTCAAAAGTTCAAATAAGTTTCAAACACTTAAAACATGAGGTTGTGGTAACATAACTTTGATCACCATTATTGATAATTCAAGTGTTAACACATTTCACTATGATGGTGAGATTGACGTGATATTATATAATATTTATCAAAATTATGTCAGTACAAGCTCTCATAATAAGTGTTTGGAACTTTCATTTACAGATCACCGGTTGAAGAACAATCCCTCAATGCTAAAGAAACAATTTGTAAATAGCCACTCGTCAAGCAAAAAAGCAGATGAAATCTCATTTTTTTCATCGCCTGAATTTGGGCCTTTGAGTTCCCTGGCCAATGGCATCTTCTCGGACTTGACCATCACAACTTGAGATATCATCGTTATCTTCAAAAACTTAGGAGCTTCCTCTTTTACCAGTTGTGGCTTTGAAGAGTAAATTCATTAACAATATCCAGGAGAATCGCGTCACTCTCATAATTTATAAAACTAATTACAGAAAAAGCTCACAAGTCCCTCAATGTCTACTGGAAGAAAACATGAAACATATACTTTGTACACAACCAAGGAGATTTGTTGTGGTTGCAGTTTCTAGAATGGTGGCGAAGGCTCAAAAATGTTAAGTAGGTGGAGAAGTTGGGTACCATATAGGGAACGTCGGCAGGGTGTACTTAGAGAGATCTAAAATTATGTTCAAAACTACTAGAGTTATGCTGGAGGAAATATTAGAGAAGGGCTTAAATGCACTAAAATACAAAGTTTCATTTTTGATGAAGTGGATGAAAGACCAGATCTCGTTCTAGTTTACATCTGACAATATTTGGTTAAAAAGGGTGACCTAAGGGTGGTTTTAATGTTTGATATGGCTATATAGCAAGATACCATGAATACTTCAAGAGTAGAGCTATTGATAAAATACCATATATGTCACACCCTGGGAGGGCACCCTTGGTGTAGCTAGCACTTGAAGAGCCATCGTTGATTCTCCAAGAGAACTACCTGGCCTTAGTATCACATCACACTTGATAGTGAAGAATACTCAAGATAAGGCAATCAAATAAATAAGTAAAGCTAAAAAAGTAGTTTTCCATGTTTCATGATTGGAAAATAAACATCAATCAACTCTCTATACTCGGAGCGTATGAAGCCTCTACTCATCTAGAAGGTTCTAAGACAAGCATCGACCTACCCCAAACAAAATAAAATAATGCTCAAATAGAGAAATAAAGAAAAGCTCTTCCAAAAAGAAAGGAGGGCTCACCGACTCTAGACGAAACGGAACTGGACCTCAATAGTGTACCTGCTAAAGTCCTTTATTGCTTGTATCTGCATCACTAATGATACAAGCCTAAATAGATGTTAGTATATGAAATATACTGGTATATAAAATGGCTTAAACAAATAAGGCTCAGACTCAAATAATCGACTCGACTTAGGACTCAACTCATCAACTCATAAATCAACTCAATAAGTAATGCAAGATTAAAGTATAAAATCACTTTTGAAAAGAGACTGAGTTTTGATGTAGCTCTGGTTAAAAGCCTCTTGGAAGTTTCTCTAAGCAACATAACTCACACCACCATGAGTTTGGTGATGCACAACGATGCTGATTTCATTGCCACGCCCGTCCTAAACTAACAAGGTAAAGTATGTAAATTTCTCACTCTTGAATCCAAAGATAATGTCCATCGTTTGGGACTTAAAAGGCCAGAGTTAACTACACGACTATCCTTCGTTGGCAACATAATTTTGGGGTATTACCCTCTCACCTAACTCGATGATCAATACTCCTTCCAAGACTACAATATGCTCGCGCAACCAAGCTCAAACTCATCTCTTTGATTCATTCCAACCAACTCAACTCAATTTCTGAATTGGCTCAACAATTTGGAATTTATCATTAATACATATAATTCAAGAGCTAACTCACATCATGTAGGACTCCAACTCATACGATCATTCATTGTCATGAAAGATATACTCATCACACAGGCATATAAGGTGCTCATCTCATACAAATACAAGAATAAGAATATGTATATACATCTTCATACTAAATCATGCTCAATTTACTTAACTCAGACAATCATAGTCGTAGTCTTAATCTGATCAGTGTAACAAGGTCAAATAGAATGATGCAATTTAGAGTTCATAATAATGTATACTAATTTTATACCCAATTTCATAAGACCAATATATAATTCATCTATTTATTCACAATTATGCATATAAAGTCAAATAAATGCCATTAAGTCAAAGATTAGAATCATAAAATATTCACTACGCAACTCGTATGCCTGAATTCGACCAAGTTACCACAAGGGTGCATGGAAGAACTCATTCCAATGGTTTAGAAAGCCTTCTATAAAGGGAAATTCGAAGAATAGTCAATTCTTTGTCAATCCTCACATTTCAACTTGAAACCCTAGTTTTTCATCCTACTTCGGTGCTCTCAAGAATTCCTAAGTTTGTATTAAGGGATAATACACACATGGTTATGATATAGGACTTAAATTAAGTCCAAAATGTCATGGGTTTTATAAATTCGAAGGAATAGGAATATATAAAAGTACTCTTCTTAAAAACTGCCGATAGAAACCAGAAACCCCATCCACGGGTCGTTGTTCCACGATCGTAAGTGGTCTCTCGTAGGTGAGGGTGTCTAAGAATTTGGTTATTGGAAATTATCATGGAATTTACGAGACCTCTTTTATAGGCTATACTTTCGATTATGGGACATCTGACAACTTGTAACTCATGATCCTGAAAAATTAATTTTTTAACCAATAAGCTACAAAACATAATCCATGGGTCGTGGATTAATGTATGAGTCATATGTTGTCTCGTACATGGGCCACAAACTTAGAAACTTTCACTAAGTTAGATGGGTGACCTATGAGACCACATCTACGGGCTATAGATCACTCCATGGGCCGTAGATGGGCTTTGTAGTTTCTCCTAGTGACTTTTCTCAGTTGTTTTTTCTCAGCTCCTTTTAGTATTTACAATCAACTAAGAGAAATGACTTAGAAGGTGTTACATTATCTCTCCCTTGGGACCATTCATCCTTGAATGAAGAAAGATCTTTGAAACCTAGTCAAGGAACGAACCTTATTATGAACTCTATAAATCAAACAACTCTCAACTTACTCATGCAATAAATCCATCAAGCAATCAAGCATGCAAATAGCCGACAAATCAATTCAATCATCACTCGAACTTTAGGATACTACTGTTAGTCACATTGAGGGTAGAGGGAGACTTGGGAATTAAGAAAGAATCCTCACCATCAATTATATCTCATCATCAGAAGGTGGAAACAAATGCGGGTACCTCGCCTTCATATCCTCATTCACTTCCTAAGTAACTTTTTCTACAAACTGGTTTCTCCACCACACCTTGATGAATGCAATCTCTTTGGTTCTTAACTTGCGAACTGATGATCAAGCATTTGAATGGGAATCTCTTCATAGCTTAGGTTGTCCTTTACTTAAATACTCTTAATATTTATAACCAATTGTGGGTCTCCCAAATACTTTTTAAGCATGGACATATGGAAGACTGGATGGGTAACTGCTAATTCGAATGGTAGCTCCAACTCATAAGCTACATTTCCCACTCTCTTTATAATCTGATAAGGGCTAATATACATCAGACTCATCTTTCTTTTGTTCCCAAATTGTATCACACCCTTCATAGGTGATACTTTCAGTTACACCCAATCGTCGACCTCAAACTCGATATCTCTCCTTCTAACATTGGTGTAGGATTTCTATCGACTCTGTATAGTTATTAATACTTATTGAATGATCTTTACTTTTTCCATAGCTTGGTGAACCAATTCTGGTTCAATCAACTTTGCCTCACCCACTTTGAACTAACCAAGTGGAGATCTGTACCTCCTCCCATAAAGTGCCTCGTATGGGGCCATTCAAATGCTTAAATAAAAGTTGTTATTGTAGGCAAACTCAATCATAGACAAGTGGTCATCCCACATACCTTTGAGGTTAGTAATGCAGGTTCTCAACATATATTCCAAGGTTTGAATAGTGCACTTTGCCTGGCCATCAGTTTGTGGGTGAAACACAGTGTTGAGATTCACCTTCGAACCTAAGCCTTTATGAAAGGATCTCAAAAACTGAGTAGTGAATTCGACTCCTATTTTTGAGATGATGGACAGAAGAACTCCGTGCAATCTTACAATCTCTCAGAAATACAATTAGGCATAGTCCTCTATCGTATTTAGTCTTTACAACCAAGAAGTGGGCTAATTTACTCATCCCATTAACAATCCCATAGATCAAATCAAGTTGTCTGCAAGACCTCAATAAGCCTTTGATAAAATCCATATTTATTATCTCCCACTTCTATTCTTGAATTTCAAAATTTTAGGCTACTCCACATGGCCTTTAATGCTCAACTTTTACTTGTTGGTAGTTTAGGCACTTAGAAATAAAGTGTGCAATGTATCTCTTTATCCCACTCCACCAATAAACCTCTCTAAAGTTGTAGTACGTACATTTTGGTAGACCCTGAATGGATAGAATATCTAGAGTTATAGCCTCCGACATAATCCTTTCTCAAATACGATCAATATCTAGAACAGACAATCTACTTTGGTATCTCAATACCCTATCTGCCCCTTTAACGAATGCCATTACTTTCTCCTTAGGTACATATTCCTTTAATTGGATCAAGATAGGATCTTGGTTTTTCTTCTCCTTTACATCTACCAAAAGAGATGATATAGACCCGTTATATACAAGTATTCCACCTTCAACAGATTCATCTAGTTAAACTCCCAGTTGCGCTAGTTTGTGCACCTCTTTTGCTAACTCTTTCTTCACTTCTTCTACATGAGCAGTGCTTCCCATGGACAACCTACTAAGCGTATCTGCAACCATATTATCTTTACTTAGATGGTTGACAATGCTCATGTCGTAGTCCTTGAAAAGATCAATCCATCTCCTCTGCCTCAAGATAAGCTCTTTCTGGGTGAATACATATTACAATCTCTTGTGGTCTGTAAGTATATCAACATGTGCTCCATATAAGTAGTAGCGCCATATCTTGAGTACAAACATTGTTGTAGCCAATTTCAAGTCATGTGTTGGATAGTTCCTTTCGTGGTTCTTAAGTTGCCTAGAAGCATAGGCTATGAACTTAGCTATTTGCATCAAAACACATCACAATCCCACTTTGGAGGCATCATAATAAATGAAAAATCCATCGATTCCTTTAGGCAAGGTCAACACTGGTGCGATAATCAACCTTGTCTTCAACTCTTAGAAACTCCTCTCACACTCGTTGGACCATTGGATCTTGACCATCTTCTGAATCAGCCTAGTCGATGGTGCGGATGTGGAAGAGAATCCATCAACAAACCTATGGTAGTAGCCAACCAAACTCAAGAAGCATTATATGTCTGTCAGAGAAGTTGGTCTGGGCCAATTCTTAATCACCTCAATCTTTTGAGTATCCACTCAAATGTCATCGCCGAAATCATATGACTTAGGAACGCTACAGATTTGAACAAAAACTCGCCCTTGAAAACTTCACATATAACACATTATCCTTGAGCATCTGTAAAGCGATTCTAAGGTAATTAGCATGACCCTCCTTATCTCTGGAATACACCAAAATATCATCAATAAACACGATCATAAAATGTGAACGTATTGTTTGAATAATCTATTCATCAGGTCCATGAAGGTTGCAGGTGCATTTGACAATCCAAAGGACATCACCAAGAATTTGAAGTGTCCATATCGGGTTCAAAAAGCCATCCTTGGGATATCACACTTTCTCACTTTCAACTAGTGATAGCCTGACCTCAGGCTTGTCTTGGAGAAAACAGTGGCACCCTGAAGTTGGTCAAACAAGTCGTCGATCCTCAAAAGGGGATATTTATTCTTTACCATCACCTTATTCAATTGTCTATAGTCAATACATATTCTGACTGAACCATCCTTCTTTCTCATGAATAGAACTGGAGCATCCCATGGAGAGACACTCGGACTTATAAAGCTCTTCTGTAGCAAATCCTTCAACTACTCTATCAACTCCTTCAACTTAGTAGGGGCCATTATATAGGGCATAATAAAGATAAGTTTGGTGTCAGGAAGAACATCAACTCTGAAGTCAATCTCCCTATCAAGAGGGACTCTAGGCAGATCCTTGGGAAACTCTCACAATCGAAATGGACTCGAAGGTAGAAGGCTCAGCATCATTGGACTTAACTCACACTAGGTGATAGATATACCCTTGCAAGATAAGCTTACTAGACTTAAGGTAAGAAATAAACTTGAATTAACGGTCGAAGCTCTACAATCACAAAAGGAATAACATAAGTAAAGCTAGTCCATGCCAAGAATCATGTTAAAATCAACCATCTCCGACTCTACCAGGTTAGGTAAGGTTTCTCTATGATAGGCGAACATAACATAATCTATATAGATCAGCTTAGCCTGGATAGACTTACCAACTAGTCTAGAAAAAAAGGGCTTAAGGAAACAATCAAGAAGAATGCCAAATCTACTAGCCACAAATAGTGTCCAACTCTATCAGGTCAACTAAGGTATCTCTATGATAGAGGGATACCACACAATCCCTATACATCCTCTTGACAAGATAGACTCAACAACTAGTGTAGAAAGAAAATGGCTCAAGCAAGCACTCAGTAAGAATCCCAAATCTACTAGACATAAATGGTGTCACTAATGACAAAGTTTCACCTGGATCAAGAAATGCAAAACAATCAAAAGGAAATACTTAAAGCATACCCATCACAATATTTGGTACAACCTTCTCATCCTGTCTGTTCCCTATTGCATACAAACGATTTATCCCACTTCCTACCCCTGTTGCTACACCTTTCTGATTACCTTTGGCTAGTGGTGCTATAGTATAAGAATGGGCCTTATTGCCCCATAATGGAGATTCTCTCTGAAAATGATCCATTTGGCCACACTTGTAGCAATCGTTCCCTCTCTCTTTCCACTCCCTCAAATGCATCCTGTAATATTTCCCACAAGAAGGCTCCCCGTTTGATCCAAGGATCACACTAGTTTGAAAGCCCTGTGCTATGAAGTTCTACAGACCTTGGGACTTTTCATGATACCTGTTATTCAAAGCTAGTGCACTTGTTGAAGATGGTGCATAACTCGAATATCTCCTCTGAAAGTAAGTCTTATCTTCCTTACTCAGCTTAGACTGATTAAGATCAGGTCTTACTAACTTGGCCTTCTTTGTGAGGTGCTCCTCTCAATATATCTTCTTATCCTCTTCAACTTGTTGTACATAGGCCATCATCCTAGAGATGTCCATACTTGGGATCAGCAATGTTGCCTTGCATTCCTTATTCACTTGTTTACCAGGCTAGATACAAACTTTCTGATTCTCGCCCTCATTTCCTGGACCATCTCTAGAGCATACCTGGATAAACTTGAGGTTGTATTCTTTGATGGTCAACCCTTCCTACTTCAGGTTCACGAACCCTTCAAATTTTGCCTCCCTCAACTCTTTGGGAATGAAGTGATCAAGGAAGGCACTCTCAAATTCACTCCATTCAGTAGGCTCAGCATCTTCACCTTGATCCTCTTCCCATTTATCATACCAAATGTTTACCGCATCCTTCAACTGATAAGCAATAAGCTTAACTTCCTCAATATTAGTTGCACACATGGCTTTCAAGCCTTTCCATATCTCATCAATGAAATTTTGAGGTTCCTCCTCAAACTTTGACCCTATGAAGACTGGTGGGTTCACGCTAGAAAATCCCTAAGCCTAGTTACATCCATTGTTTCTTGTGAACTTGAACTAGGAGCCTACGAACTCCGATTCCAGATCTGAGCAGCTACTAGTTAGGTGAGTATAGTGATATCCCTTCTGAAGTCAGTCTCTATGATAGGAGAAAATGGAGCAGTAGGTGCCTGTGGAACACCAGTAACTTTGGCTAGTTGACCTCGACCTCTCATTTCTATCTTAGTATGCACCTCTGGGTTGGGTTCTTAGTATTGCGAGTTGAAGCATCTCTTTGAATAGCGGTATGCTTAGGAGGCATGATCTGCAAATGCGTAATGCACAAATCAGATAGATACTTTAATATAGTCAAACTCTATTGGCACGAAATCAGAATATAAGAAAGTGTAATAATTCCTAATTTCCTGTAGCCTCTACTTATAAAGTGTGGAGCACAAGACACCTATAAACAAGAGTCCACTAGACACAACTTTATAGAATCCTTAGGACACTTGAAATTTGTTCTCTGATATCAAGTTTGTTATGCCGTACGAGGGTACCCTTGGTATGGAATACACTCGAAGAACCATCGCTGATTCCCTAAGTGAACCACCTAGCCTCAGTGTCACTTTACACTCAACAGTGGAAGAATACTCAAGAAAAGGAAATCAAGTAAATAATTAAAGATAAAAAAAAGTTGTTTTCCATGATCAAGTTTGGAAAATAAACATCAATCAACTCACTCTACTCAGTGTCTATGAAGCCTCTACTCATGTAGAAGGTGCAAGAAAAGCCCCAGGCGACTCTAAACAAAATAAAATACTACTCAAACAGAGAAAGAAAGAAAAGCTCCACTGAAAAGCAAGGAGGGCTCACCAACTCTAGATACAAGGGAACTGAAACTCATTGGTGCGCCTACTGAAATCCTCTATCACCTATATTTACATCATTAATGATGTAGGTCAAAATGGGTATTATTACATGGAATATACTGGTATCGAAAATGCGCAAAGAAATAGATAAGGTTTAGACTCAAACAACCGATTTGACTCAATACTCAACTCATCGACTCATCACTCAACTCAATAAATAATGTGAACTTAAAGTTTAAAATCTTGCTTTGAAAAGAGACTTAGTTTTCATGCAGCTTAGTTTAAAATATAATATGCTCAGTCAAGAGTTGTTTGGAGGTTTCACTAAATGACATAACTCCTACCATGATAAGCTTAGTGATGCATAATGATGTTGACATTCATACCACGCCCATGCTAAACTTGCCAAGGTGAAGGACGTGAATGTCTCTCTCTAATCCAAAAAGAATATTAATCTTTTGGGACATGAACTGTGAGAGTTAACTGCATGACTATCCTATACTGGCAATGTAGCAGAAACACCCCTCATGAGCTTTGGAATGACCCATAATCATAATTTTTATATATCTCAAAATCCATATGCGATTTCAAAAATCTGACTTTATATTCTAGAGTAGGGGGCAAAATTAAGTGGGAAATGGGTATATAACTCAAATTTTAGAAGACCCATAGTGAAAAATAATTTTCAATAATTTTTGAATTCCAGTGATTGTCCGTGCCCTGGCCGCAACACACCAGGGGCCCGGAGTAGTGTATTTGGCTAGGCATGATTTGTTTGCGTCGTATCAGGGCTGTTGACCAGTGTAACATTTTCCTTGGTTTTCTTATTTCACCCAAGGTTATTAGGGTCATATCCCCATGCCCACTTAAACGTGAAATCAATCATACTTAGTCATTTTTCAACTCTATAGCTCACAAAACCCTTTGTAAAAGCTCTCTAAGACCCTATCAATTCTCTTATACAAATCTAAGGATTTCAAGCTTAATTTTGAGACTTAAAGACTCATTTCAAGCTTTAATACATCAAGTTGACCGCAAGGAATTCAAGTTTTAAGGTCTGTCCATCTTCATCTGTGGGTCCTTTTACCCATGGAGCCTAACGTTCTCTTTTTATGAAATTTCATGATTTCAAATTGTATTACCTATGGCTATCTCTAATTATGAATTGTGAGCATAAATTATGTTGGGGTTTCATCAAGTATTGATTGATCATGCATGAATTTTATTTCAATTATGTTCCACGAATTAATTTTATCTATTGAGACTATGCATATTTTGAGCTATGAAACTATGTACTATTATGTGCTTTTGTGATGAATTTCAAGGTATCCTACATGAGGGTTTTACTGCCATGTTTGTGGGTTGGTTTGCATTAAGGTTATTCATATTATTACACTCTTGCATTGTATAATTTTGATAAAGTATCATGAGCCCACCACGTGTTTGATAAAATGACATGACAAGAATTCTCCAGTTATTGATGATCTATTATACGATTTACAAGTCAATTCACTATGTGATGATTAAGGGCTTCAAGTATGTATTGAATTCATGAATAGTATCTATGATGTTTCAAGTATCAAGTTAAACCTATTTCAACATTTTTACCTCTTGTGAGCCATTCATGTTTAAAGCAAGGGTTCATGTACGGTTATGATCTACTCTCATGTTCAAGTTAGGCTCACCAATAGAGGTCAAGTAAGTTTAAGAGCTACTCATGTCATGTTATCATGTCTCTTACAAGTTATCATAGTTATGATTATTTCAAGTATTCTGAGAAATTTGACGTAGCACCTATTGAGGCTTAAGATGGGGGCTCAATTCAAGGGGCCTTTATATAAAGTCTTTAGTCTCTAATCTATGTGCCACCATAGGATTATCATTATTACCCTTGCTATACTAGTGGATCCATCTAGCTAAGTCACCCCTTGACAATGGGGTGACATGCCTCAGATTATTCATTGTATGCTCTATTATGGCAAGTACTCCACACCTTGGCGAGGGGGCGACATGCCTCGATCACCTTGTCAGAGGGGTGACATGTGTCGATCACCTTACCAAGGGGGTGATATACCTTAGATTCCAAGTAGTAGCTTGCTTGGTCTATGTCAGTTAAGGTCTCCCCCAACACATGTATTATGTATTATGCAAGTTGAATGTTTTACAAGCATATTTTATTACAACTATTGATCATGCGTGCTATGTTGAGATTATATATTTATTGCTTATAATTATGTATCTTGGGTATATTGGCCTATGTCTTTGTTGCATTGCACCCCGCACACTTAGTATATTTAAATGTACTAATGCATACTCTGTGCCTATATGATATGACCATGTGGGAACCGGAGCTCCCTTTGATCATCCTCCTCTACATGGCTTATTAGGTTCTCGGAGAGAGCTTTGGTGAATCCTCAATTCTGAGGATAACATCTACTTATTTCATGTTATGTTGAGACTCCTCCTTATGTTGAATACTTGTTATTATGAATGTGAGTCTGGGAGGTGTCTTGGCCCTTGCTTCATTCTAAAGTAGAGGTGTTGTTGGATACTATGATGTATTTATGTTATGAGATTGACTCTTTTATGCTTTTGTAATTATCAAAGACTTTACTTAGTCCCACTTCCCTTTTTAACTATCTCACTTGTTGATGTTTATTTTTCTTCTGTGGCCAAGGATGTGTAAATTATATGCTAAGAGGCTTGTTTGGGGTCCCTTCGGGTTCCCATTTGCCGTGTCACATCTAGGCCCTAGGCTTGGGTCATAACAAGCTTGGTATCAGAGTACTAGGTTACTAATGGTCCTGGGAAATCCAATACATTGCATCAACTAGAGTCTTATTTATAATTGTACAGCGCGCCATAACTATGAAAGAGAGGCTATGAGGCATTTTAGGAAATGTTTCAGTTCTTCATGGTCTATATCGTGCTTTATGTGTAAATATAAGGCTTTTCCCACAACAAATGCTCTAGTTTCTTATAGATCATGTCAATACCAAGAGACCTAAGGAGAGCCCGTACAACCGAGGAGCAACTGGGCCCTCCCGCTCCTCAAGCTCCTTAAGATGGAGGGGTAGCCCCATAAGAGTTCTGGGATGCCATCACAATGTTGGCCTGGGCTATGACCAACCAAATGAACAAGGGGCCCAAGCCCTTTATGCTCCCACTCTGGCCTCAAGGGTGAGGAATTTCACATGAATGAATCCATTAGAGTTTCATGGGTCCAAGGAGGACGAGGATCCCCAAGAGTTCATCGATGATGTGTATTAGGTTCTACCTATCATGGGGGTCAATTCGGTGGAGGAAGTGAAATTAGTTGCCTACCAACTTAAGGGTGTGGCCCAAATTTGGTTCACCCAATGGAAATTGAAGAGGAGAGATGATGATGTTATTCCTTAGGAGAAGTTAAAAGCCACCTTTCTCAACTGGTTCTTTCCTATTGAGCTAAGAGAGGCTAAGATGATGGGGTTTATAAACCTCAAACAAGTTTCCATGAGTGTGAGGGAGTATACCCTCAGGTTTAACAAGCTTTCCAAGTGTGCTCCACATTTGGTGGCCGATGACCCTAGAGCTAGAATGAACAAATTTTTGTTAGGAGTGTCCAACTTGGTTAATGAAGAGTGTCTACCGCCATGCCAGTAAGTGATATAGATTTGCTTTGGCTTATGACATATGTCGAACAACATGAGGGAAAAAATCTTAGAAAGAGAAAGAGTGAGGGGTCCAAGAGGGATCAATTTTAAGGTGGTTTCCAAGGTTCTAAAGGTGACCGGTTTCCTCAAGGACACAAGTTCCAAGGCCAAGGGTCTTCTAATTCTCCTAACAAGAGATTTGCTAATGATAACCTAAGATTCCAAGGTGGTAATAGTGGAGTATCTAATCCTAATTGCAAAGGATGTGGTAGGAACCATGATGGTCTATGTTTGAGAAACTCTAATTCTTGCAATGGGTGTGGTCAAGTGGGTCAAAAGGTTGTTGATTGTCGTCACGCTCAAAACAAAGGTCGAGATCGTCGTCCTCAAGGCCAAGGTGATAATACGGGTCAAAAGGCAAAGGGAGGCCAACAAGGGAGTGCTCCAAGGCAAAATAGGTTCTATGCTCTCCAAGGAAGGAAAGGGGTGAATGAGGTTCCCAATGTCATCATCAGTATGTAAAAGGATTTTGATTATGATGTATATGCGTTTATAGATCCGGGTGCCGCTCTTTCTTTCATTACTCCTTTTGTTGCCAAAAAGCTTCATGTGAGTCTCGAATTATTATGTGAACCTTATGAAGTGTCTACCCCCATTGGTGAGTACATTGTTACTAAAAGAGTATAGATAAATCATCCCATGTTCATATTGCATAAGGTCTTGCCTTGTGATTTTGTTAAATTAGATATGGTGGATTTTGATATTATTCTTAGGATGTATTGGTTACATGTATATCATGCTTCTATCGATTGTATAACCCTTAAGGTTAAATTCCAATTCCCTAATGAGCCCATGCCGGAGCAGAAAAGTCATAATATGGTGGTCAACGGTAGATTCATTTCTTGTCTTAAAGCCCAAAAGTTGACTTCTAAAGGTTGAATTTATCATCTTGTGAGGGTTATGGAAGTTGAGTCTAAAGTCCTTCCTATTGAGTTGGTTCTGGTAGTCAATGAGTTTCTTGATGTCTTAAACGATGAGCTTTTGCTCCCAAAAGGGAAATAGACTTTGGTATAGACCTTCTTACTGATACACAACCCATTTCCATTCCCCCTTTCCTAAATGACCCCAGTGGAATTGAAGGATCAATTGAGGGATTTGTTGGGGAAGGGTTTCATAAGGCCTAGAAAGTCACCTTGGGGTGCACCGGTATTATTTGTGAAGAAAAAGGATGGTTCCCTTAGAATGTGCATTGATTACCGGCAACTTAATAGGGTTACTATAAAGAAAAAGTACCCTCTACCAAGGATTGATGACCTTTTTGATCAACTGCAAGGGGATAGTCACTTTTCTAAGGTTGATCTTCGGTCAGGATACCACCAAATGAAAGTGAGTTAGTGTGATATTCCCAAGATGACTTTTCGAACTAGGTATGGGCAATTTGAATTTGTGATAATGTGTTTTGAGTTGACTAATGCACCAACTATATTTATGGACCTCTTAAATAGGGTCTTCAGACTCTACCTTGATATGTATGTTGTGGATTGTATTGATGATATATTGATTTATTCTTGAAGTGAGGAAGAGTATGTGAATCACTTGAGGGTGATGTTGGAAACCTTGAGGGATGAAAGGTTGTTTGCTAAACATTAAAAGTGTGAATTTTGGTTGAAAGAGGTTTCTTTTATAGGGCGTGTGATGTGGGGTGAAGGCATTAAGGTGGTTCGTACGAAGAAGGAGGTGATAAGAAATTGGCCTAGACCCTTGACTCCGTCGGATATTAGGAGTTAATTGGGTTTGGCAGGTTACTACCGGAGGTTTGTGAATGGGTTCTCTTCAATTGTGTCACAACCCAAGCCTAGTGACTATACGTGACTGGTGAATGGAGAGCCCGAAGGAACCCAAACAAGCCTCATAGCATATCATTACACATCCTTAGTTGTGGAAGCAATTAAAATTACAATGAGAGATAAGCATAAACAAGGAAATCGGGGCAAAGTGTAAACTTCCATATCATAACATCAAGAAACAAAGAGTCAAGGCTCATAGCATAGATACATAACATGTCCAACAATACCTCTACTACATATATAAGGGTGGCAGCTACGACGAACAACTGGGCTCACCCTCATAGTCAATACATAAATAGAAACATAACCTTGATACACAACAAGACATCATAAGTAACATCCTGGAATGGAGGACTCACCAAATAGCTTGAGAGAAATCGTACTAACCACGTGGAGAAGGAGAATGATCAAGTAGTGCACTAGTTCCTACATGATGACATCATGTAGGCATAGAGTATGTCTCAGTATGTTTGAATGTGTGAAGTATGTAGGATGCAATACAACAATAGATAGGTATCATGGGTAAGATGCATAATAAGTCACAATAGGCAGCATATTAGCAAGATGGCATGTATGATTACTGCGTACGTACAACATGCTTACATAAAACATAATACATGTGTAAGAATAGACCACTATCATGTTGGTAGATCATTGCACCCTACCACCCTTGGTGATTGAGGTATACACACCCTACCACCTGTGTTGATCGAGGTACAAACCCCCCCCCCCACAACATGGTTGCCAAGGTACAAACACCCCCAATATGGTTGGTGGACCGTCACACCCTACCACCCATAGTGATCGAGGTACAAACTCTTGTACATGGTTATCAAAGTACAAACCCCTCAACATGGTTATCAAGGTACGAACCCCTTGACATAGTTAACCCGCGCATAACCCTCGAGTAGGGCATGGCCACATTCCAACACTACATAGAAAATACCACATACATACATTTATTTCATCATTATTTCATCATCATATAGTTACTCAGCTCATAAGATACGCATAGGACCTTTAATTTTAAGAATCCATAATCGGACATTTTAGCAAACACATAGAGGGTGTGTAGAGCTAGTGTAAAATCATGCAATTCAACAGTGTTATCATGCTAGAAAATTCAATGTAAAACAACTAGTAGATACTTGGTAACAGCCTCAAGCCATATACTTCAAAACCCTTCGTCAAATCTAACATTAGATCTTAGATTCATACTTCAAAACATAGTAAAACAGTCACAATTTCATAGACCCCAACATAGTGTGTAGTGATCTTTCATAATGAATATGACCCATTTGTAAATCAACTTTCAATCATCAAATTTAGGGTAAAAGGAATCTTGGCATTATGGGTGAAAGGAAGCCATAAAAGAAACCCACATACCATAGCTTTGGAGATGAACTTGATGAAGATTGGAGATGGAGACTTGAAGCTTGAGAGGAAATCCTTAGATCCGAAGAGGATTTTGAGACTTGAATTTAGGAGATGAAATATTGGCTAAGTGTTTTAATAGGAATTGGGAAATGTTTAGAATGTTATGAGGGTGAAAGATGGCTAAGTAATGGTATTTTATGTTTGGGAACACTTAGAGATGGGTGAAAGATGGCTAAGTAAAGGTATTTTCAAGAAACTCATTTACGACGGAACTGACTCTATGGTGCGGACCTTGGACTCCACATCCCTAACCCTCACAAGATGGTAAAGACACCTCTTGGAGATCAATCTACGGGCTTTAATGCAAGAGATGAACCTACCCTTTACCACCACATCATGAGTCTCCCACTCAAGGAAGGGCTCATTTGGGAATTGGAATTTGACCCTACGGGTTCAACAATCAATAGAAGCATAGTATGCATGCAACCAATCCATCCCAAGAATGACATCAAAATCAACCATGTCTAACTCAACAAGATCACAAGGCAAAATTTTTGCAAAATGTAAATGGGACAATCTCTATAGACTTTCCTAGCAATAATAGATGCTCCAATAGGGATAGATACCTCATATAACTCACACAACTACTCGGGGTCAACATGTAACTATTTGTCAACAAAAGGGGTAACAAAAAAAGAGTGAAACCCGGATCAATCAATGAATACACATCAAAGTCAAAGATTTTTAACATACCGGTAACAACATTGGGGACCTCATCAACCCCTTGCCTCCCATGCAAAGCATAAAATCGATTATGCCTTGAGGCACGATATTGTCGGCCGCCTTTCCCCAAAGGAACTGCATTAGCACCTTATGGATGAACCTCCCTGCCCTTGTTGTGATTTCGAGGACAATCCACCTTTTTGTGACCTATTTCCCCACAACCATAGCATGCATTAGCATCTCTCAAGCATGGGCCCTTATGACCCTTACCACACCTAGTACACACCTCATTAGGAACCACCGCACCAATGCCTTGGGTTCTTAGGAAGTCATTGGCAAGTCCCCTATTAGAAGTGTGAGAAGACCCTTGATCTTGGTGAAACCGGCCACCCTTTCGGCTTTGAAACTTGCCATCAAAATGGGCTCTTCTGACATCATAGCCCCTTCTCTTCCTCAATTTCTACTCTTCCATTTGCTAGGCATAGGTCATCAAACGTGACAAATACATGTCAATAATCAACATGGAGAACCAACACTCCTCACTAACCAAGTCAGAAATACCCATCACAAATTTGTTCATCCTAGATCTTGAGTCGGCTACCAAATGTGGAGAATACTTCGAAAGTTGGTTGAACTTGAAGGCATACTCTCTTAAACTCATAGACCCTTGTCTCAAATTCATAAATTCTACCAACTTAGCTTCCCTTAGTTCAAGGGAGAAGAACCGACTATAGAAAGCCACCTTGAACTCCTCCCAAAGCACCACATAGTTGACTCCCTTTTCCTCCTTCCATTGGTTGTACCATATTTATGCCACCCCATTTAATTGGTAGGCCACCAACTCTACCCTATCCTTTGAGCTCACACCCATGATAGATAAAATCTTGTAGACTTCATCAATAAACTCTTGAGGGTCCTCACTTACCTTTGACCCATGGAATTAAGGGGGATTCATTCTCATGAAGTCTCTTACTCGAGAAGCTGGTGTAGGACTATGAGGGTCTTGGGCCCCTTGATTGGCTTGATTAGCCACAACTTGTGCAAGCAAGGTGAGAGCATCCCTAAGCTCTCCATTAGTCGGTTTCTCCTCAGGTGTATAGGCTCGTCTTTCTCTTATGTTAGGCATGATCTCACATAGCAAAGGACAATCGGTGGGGGGGGG
>JAABOM020068729.1:0-38321 GCA_011800125.2 Solanum clarkiae | reverse complement strand
AAAAGATTTGCACAAATAACTAGATACATGTATCATAATCTTTGAAAAGATTTCTTGAAAAACTAAGAGATAATATTAAAAGACTAGATGATATTCTTGAAACAATAAAGAACTCCTAGAAACATAAAGGTCAAGGATAATATCCTTGTGAATGCATTAACTCCAACAACTACCTCTGTTTAGCTCAAAGCTTCGTTTGAGTTCCTCTACCACAAGTGTGGGATAGTTTTCAAAAAAATCACTTTAAGGGGGAGTATGAAAAGTAAAGATGATTTTTTGGTGGTATAAAAGATCCTAAATATTTTATAGAATTCTATAATTTTATAGAGTAATATCTATGATATTTGTATTTAGGAAAAATCTAAATATTCTAATGTATTAGATATTTTAGAAAGATATTTGTAGTAAATTATAGAATAATCTATATTTTTGTTAGATATATAGAAGATAATATCTAGATATTTCTTGTAGAACAATACCTAGAAGCATCCCTATACAAGTACAAATAGGGATGACCTTCGGCATTTGTAAACATCAACAACCCAAACCAAAAATTGAATCTAATTGAAGTAGTCTTCTCTCATAACAAAGTTTCCTCTTCTTTAGTTGAATCTTCCGATCTTCATTAATGATCTTGGGCTAGCAGAAGGTCTTTCGATTACAATTTTCTTTTACTATATTTCTCTACAGAGACCACGTACCATATCACAGTATTTTTTTTGATTGATTCAATCACCAATTAAACTTGTGGGATGGGGGACATAAACTAATTAAAAGCTCCAAGGAAGGAGCTCATAGCTTACAAATATACTAAGAATATATGAAGCTAGAGTATAGTAAATAATAGGACATAATAGTGCTCCATGGAGTTTTTTAATACCTAATATATATATAATGGCAAGGGTGCCATATACATAATTCTCCTTGTAAAGTAGGTATTATTGCTGAGGTTTTCCTCATCATTGTCTTAAAAATATGATATTTGACTAAACTCAGTTGAAGACCAAAGTTTGTTTCATCATCGTCCAAGGTTACATGTTGAGTCCCTATGATGTTATTTATAAAGGCTCAACCTACTAATAATATTGTCTGCTTTTAACCTAGGTTTCCTTATTTTTTCTTTTAATGTCTATCAACTCGCTGTGAGAGACTTCTTACACTACACTTTTGTTTGGGTAAATGAAGGAGATATTATATTATATAATAATATGCATCAATACATAGTAGTTGCAGAGTTATTGTCGTACAGGTTACAACCTAGGAGGAATATTTGTCATTACAAAAATCCAAATTATAAGTACTTGGCGTACTACTAGCTGCCAAACTATGTCTTTTCCTTGCAAAAAGAGTTTCGCCTTTGTCTGCGTCGATCGTCCCTCGAACAAACAACAGGAGGAATATCCAAAAAGGTGAGGAGCTTCCACTGTACATGTTTGTACTCTCCTTTGCCAGATCTAGGGGTGACAATTTCAATCCATATAAGGTAAAAGAAGTCCATTAACCCATATTTATTTTAATGGATTACTCATATTTTTAAAACGAGTAAATATGAGTTGATCTATTTTAAGAGTCCATACAAATATGGTCAAAATGGATAAAATATGAGTACCCATATAGACCCATAGATCCCCCATTCATAATAAAAATTCTTAATTGCACTAAAAAAATTTGTGTGCTTGAATTTTTTTTATTTTTATTAAAAAAATTTGGGGCAGGAGTGGGGTTAAGGGAATGGCGGGGGTTAGAGGTGTGCATCGGTCGGTTTGGTTCAGTTTTATGTTTTATGGGTACTATTTATCGATTTTTGATTTTTAAATATGCTAAACCAATAACAAACCAATAAGATATTTTTTATTGGTTTTCGATTTATTAGTTTTTGGTCCTTAATGGTTCAATTTTTGGTTTATTCTATAAGAAAATAATCATAAAAAAAGATATGACTTCTCTAACTATTTGATACAATATGATGAGATATAATAATACAAACAAATTGATTGAGAACCTAAACTTAGTAATATGCATTATTTGACCTCATATTCCAATTTAATTTCCAACAAAAGAGTTACACATTGGAAACCAAGCAAATACATGACTTACAAATAATGATTTAATATCAACTGATGTTAAATTATTAATATTTAATATTTATAAAAAGATAAAGTAGTAAATTATTATAATTTTAATGAGTTATTGATCTATCCTATAATCCAATACTAAAAATTGAAACTGAACCGATAACCCAATAATGTTTTTGTAAAATCCATTAAAAACCCATCAATCTAATAACCCGATAACAATAAATCAATAATATTTTTTTCAATTCAATTTATTGGTCGGTTCGATTTTTGCGCAACACTATGGGGGCAGGGTGGAAATGTGGTGGGTAGGATGGAAGTGGAGAGGTGGAGTGAATTTTTTTTTTGATTGAAAAAAATAATTTTTTTAATTTGAATTTAAGTGTTGGTTTTGGTATTGAAATAGAGAAAATTTAGATAAGGGTTGGGGGTGCGTGGGTGATAGGGTATTGAAGTAGAAAAAATTTAATTTTTTTTTACGAAAAAATAATTTTTTCAAAAATAATGATTTGGGAATAGGATTGGAGTAATAGGAATTGAGCATTAGCAATCAAGCTTTAATTTAATTTTCTTTGACTTTAAGAGATTAAAGTAAGTTAGAACCACTTTTATGCAAATCATATTTAACCAAATCTATATTTACTGATATTTTATAAGGATGGATTGTGATCCACCATTTTATCTCAATCTAAATTCAATCCAATCCACCCATTTGCCACCTCTAACCAGCACGTCCGCAACACAATTTACTTCATTGTAGATATGACTAATGGGGGGTTCCCCAACTGATGGAGAAGAAACCTGCAATCAAAAAACATTTAAATATTTTTGTCTTGGTTTATGTAGATACGAGATAATAACTTCGATGTCCACATTGATTTCCAAAGGGGTAAGTTTATGTGGAACTACTAATTTTAGTCCTTGGATTAGGGCAAGTAGTTTAGCTTGAATCTAAGATGCAACTGTTATATTACCAGTGTACCCTAATATCCAATTCCTATCATGGTCCCTAAAGACCTCTCCTAAGCGTCCTTGCCCAGTTTCACAGTTATACGACCCATCAGAATTCCGATTGAATTCTTTTGATGGATGGTCCCATTTAAGCTGCTCCTTGCCAATCGCACTGAAATGCCCCGAAAATGTTCTTCAAAAATGCCCATAATCATAATTTTCATATATCTCAAAATTCGTGCATGATTTCAAAAATAGACTTCATATTCTTAATCAGTGGGCAAAATTGAGTGCAAAGTGGGTATAACCCGAATTTTTTAAGACTCGTAGCAAAAAATAATTTTTGCTAATTTTTAAAAAATAGTAGTTTTATGCGATAGGTCTGTGACGCGGGCCCATCGCGGACCTATGTTAATTTTTCCAATTTTTCTGTTTCAGCCCAAGTGCAATGAGGTCATGGCCCCATGCCCATTTATACGTGAAATCTCACATACTTAACCATTTTTCAACTCTATATCACTCAAACCCCTCTCAAAAACCTCTCCAAGACTTAACCAAATATTTTTTTCAAATTCAAGGATTTTAAGCTTAATTTTGAATCTCAAGAACTCAATCCAAGTTTCAAGTCTCCTTCAAGTTTACATCAAGAAAATTCAAGTTGAAGGTATGTGGGTTTCATCCATTGGGTCCTTTCACCCATGGAGTCCATCCTTCCTTTTTATAAAAATTGCATGATTTTAAGTTGTATTACTTATGGGTATCTATTATTATGAAATATTAACATGATTTATGTTGTGGTTTTACCAAATGTTGTTGATTAAGCATGAATATCTATTTTAAGCTTATCTTATGAGCTAATCTTTGTCTATTGAGACTATACATGATTCAATCTATGAGATCTATGAACTATTATGAAGTTTTGATATAATTTACAAGTTATCTATGATGGGTTTTTACCATAATGTTGGTGGGCCGATTCGATTGACTTTGAAATGAATTGGATGTACTTCTTCTTCTTCTACACTCTTGGATTGCATATGCCTACCATATGTTTGATGAAATTACTTGATATGGATTCTTGATGCTGATAAGGGGTTATTGAATGCGTTTAAGTGGAAAGCATGTTATGATACTCATGAAAATCTCCTGTGATCTACAAGAGAATTTTTGAACACTTATACTATGTTTTACTCTCATGGGAAATGTGAAGCCCCTTTCTAAACTCTTCAATGTAATGGTTTGTTAAGGTATTTGTACTCCTATCGAAATGGTCATTCTGTAAGGTCGAACATCTCATGGTTCCTACCTAAAAGATCATATCATAAGGTAAGGACAACTTATCGAAAAGGCCATGCCATAGAGTAGAATAGACTCATGGTTCCTACCTAAAAGACTGTATCGTAAGGTAAGAACAACCTACCAAAAAGGCTATATTGTAAGATTGAATATCATGGTCCCTACTTAAAAGATTGTATTGTAAGGTAAGAACAACCTATAGAAAAGGTCATGCTGTAAGGTAAAATAAGTTATGGTCCCTACTTAAAAGATTATATCGTAAGGTAAGGACAACCTACCGAAAGGGTCACGCCATAAGGTACAACAATTCATGGCGCCTACCTAAAAGATTATATCATAAGGTAAGGGCATCTTATAACACCTACCGAAAAGGCTATGTCGTAATATAAGGATATTGGTAACACTCTCCAAAAAGATTGTACCATAAGGTGAGTGGGTATTTACTTGGTCTCATATCATGCATGTTGTGTAAGGTTTTGGAGGATATATCCCATTTGAGCTTATGTTCTCTTTATATAATTAAGCATTTTGATGTCATGGCCTATCATTCTTGTTGCATTGCATCCCGCATACTCAATACATTTAAATTTACTAACGCATACTTTATGCTTATATGATTTCACCATGTAGGAACAAGAGCTCCTTTTGATCCTCCTTCTCAACGTGGCTAGTTTGGTTCTCCCAGAAAGCTTTGGGTGAGTCCCCATCTCCATGGATAATATCTAGTTTATTTCATGCTATGTTGAAACCTAATTCTTGTGTTGTATTGTTATTATTTTGAGGGTGAGCCCGGGAAGTGTCTTGGCCCTCTCTCTATTCTAAAGTAGAGGTGTTTTTAGCTACTAAGTTTGTATATACTTTCAAGCTTGAATATGCCTATGTTGCTATGTTTATGAGACATTTCTCTTAATCTCGATTTCCCCTTTTAATCCAAATGACTCTTGTTTATGTTAAACTTTGCTTTCGAAACCAATGATGTGTGCATGTTATGATCAAGAGACTTATTTGGGTTGTCTTCAGACTTCTTATTCGTCGTGTCACGTCTAGGCCCTAGGCTTGGATCGTGACACGTACATACAACTATCTCTTTTCTTGCCAGTGCTAAGTATTCTCTTGCTCATACATAGGGGGTGAGTCTTAGCGTTCTTGCATCTGGTTTGGAAAAAATTCTTTCATTTCGCGATAGCCAGATATTCCAAAGACTGAATGGAAGGGCATCATTCTATTTCAAATTTCGAGAGATGGTAAAGTCTAATTGCAGTTTGTTCTAGCCAATGATAAGCCCCTGAATTTTTTATTTGATTTAAATAATATATAGTGGACTCCCAGTTTTTCCCATTGTTCACGAGCCATGATACACTCAAGGATGATATATTTTCCAGTTTTGGGAGAATTGCGTTTGGGGTAGAGGGGGCTTATCTCTATATCTATTGAGTAAAGGTAGCTATTAGTTGGGAGTCTGTCATGCTGACAGAGCCACAAGAAAAATTTAATCTTCTCGGGATAATGAAGTTTCCAGATCCAAGTGCATTTCTTTTTTATGGTTCCATTTTTATCTTTATGTGTAAGGAGTTTATAGCAGGATTTTGCAGAAAATTGTCCAGATTCACTATGGATCCAAAATGGCCTATCAAGAGTTTCTTGGTTTGTAGAATAATAAGTATTATATATAAGTTCCTTTACTTTCTTGGGAATAGAAAAATATAGAGAGTTAAGGTTCAAAGTATTATAATTGGGCCCTTCTCTTCATGGTTCAGAGGACCCATGATTTGTTCTCTCAGACTGGATGTTTGCTAACCATCTATCATTCCATAGATTAGTGGATATACTTTGGTTGTAATTTGAGTCTTTTATTTCTCCCTTGAGCACTTGTCCATCAATTAATTATTGGTGTATCAACCTAAAAAACATAACAAGAAAATGAATCCAACAAAAAAAATAAATGCAAAGGTAAATCAGTTTCTTCCTTCTTCTCTCATATAAAATTCAAAACTCAAGCGCTACTAAAAGAATACTTTCTTTAGGCTAAAGATCAATAATTACGCCTCCCTAATGTCCACATGAATTATTTGTGACATACCAATTACCCCTGTCAACCATCAGAAAAATTCAATAATCACTAAATTACAATAATAAAGTTATAAATTTTCTATATTAAAGATGTATATAGGTTAAATATTTGCCAAATTAGAAGCAGTAATGAAAACATACATATGTGAAAAAATTTCACGATTTGATGAAATTTGAGCGGAGCTAACACCAACAGAAGATTTTTGGGAATCCATAATATAGAGAAGTTGTTTTCACTGTTGTTCTACTAAAGAACTTTATTGAGAGGATGGAAAAGAAGGGATTTGGGAACAGAAAGAGATGAAGGTGAAAAAATAGTTACAATTTGTAGGGTTTTATCACTTCTGGTTAATGTGCAAGAATTTGACCATCTCTAGTGAAGCAGATTCTTTAAATATAAAATTTTCAAATGTTTGAACAAATTGTCCTTTACCTTAGTGATATTTAATTATTTCCCCCACTTTTGTTTAATTAGTTTCTCGACATGTGCATTGCAGGTGTATATCTAGTCATGTGTAAAATCATAAATAATCATGCATCTCATATGATATACATTTGTAATCCATGTCACATTTCTCAAATAGACACTCAAATAGTATTAATTAAGCAAGAATTTTGTTAGAGTAAACCCATCAAAATGGTTATCAACTTATTCAAATTCTTAAAAGTCTTATCCACCTTCCCTATCTTACACAATTCATTCATAAATCACTATTGTTTACTTATTAAGTTTATCCCTTGTTTAACCATTTTCATCCTACACTGTAATGAGAATGAATATCTTTACATCTGAATGCCTCTTGAAAGGTATTCTATAACTTATTCATCAGGTTTCAATTTCTAACTCTTTATTTCCTCCATGTTATTAATTTCTCCTATCATCCTTATCTTAAAAGTTCACTAAGCATTGTACTAAATGTCACAATATTAGGTTATACATTGTCATTTTCCATTTGTTTTAGAAAAAAATATATTAATGCCTCCTCCATATATATTATCATTTTATACAATACTCACTTATGATAAAATTATTATAAGCACACCTTACTTGGCATTATTTTTCTTTTTAGCACATCATCTAGCCATTTTGATCTTCCACAATATTGTCTTTTTACACAACCATATAGTTCATTCTTATCTTAAAAGTCCACTAAGCAATGTACTAAATGTCGAAATATTAGGTTGTATATTGTCATTCTTCATATTTTTCAGGAAAAATAAATTAAAGCCTCCTCCATACACACACACGCACACATACGCGCTCACGCATACACACACATATATAACTATTGTGGTTATTATTACTACTCACTGAGCTAGCATCTCTCTCCTTGCTATGTTTTTTCTCGCAGAGAATGAGGTGATATTGGCTAGGGTTTAGTTAGCTAATAAATATAGCAAGTTGATTCCATGGTGAGTCCCACTCTTGTTCGTGTGGGAAACAAACTTATTTTGTTATGGACCTTTCTTTGAATTCTTAGAGTTGCTCCATAGTTATTTTCTTTATAAGAGTCATGAGTATTGTTTTGTGTTGTAGGCATGTTATTTGTTTTAGACTTCTTTTCATATTTGGAGATGGATTGGTATTATTATATGGCGGTTGGATTGTTGATGGATGTTATGGTTTAATTTAGAGATGTTTTTAGAGGTGTTGCTAATTTTTGAGATAGATTAAATTTTGGATTGGACTAAAAACAGCGGAAACTCTGCTCGCTTTTTTGTATAATTCTAGTAAGGCTTGCTTTGGGATTCTTTCACTTTGCGTCAATCATGATCCTAAACTAGGTTGTGACAAAGTTGGAATCAAAGGCACTCATGTGTCAGCCTTATCGATGTGGGTCAAAGTTCAACTGAGTTGAGGCGAATCCTGGTGAGGCAGGGCAAACCTTAGTCTACATCTAGGCGAATCCCATGTGGTGGGGCAAATCTCAATGAGGACACTGAGTGTCACGACCCAAGCCTCGCGCCTAGACGTGACACGACGCATGGGGAACCCGAAGGGACCCCAAGCAAGTCTTTTAACATATCATTATACATCTTTGGTCGCGGAAGCAATAAAATACAACAACAATAGAGTAAAATAGGGGCAACGGGGCTAAGGGAAAACTTCCATATCATAAATATCAAGAGTCAAAGCTCATAACATTACACATGAACATGTCCAACAATACCTCTACTACATAGATAAGAGCGGGGCCAAGACAAGCTACTAGGCTCACCCTCATAGTCAATATATACATAAAAGAAGATAGTCTTGAAACCAAGTATGAGATCATAAACATCGTCACCAAAATAGAGGACTCACCAAAGAGCTTGAGGAGATCGTACTAGCCACGTGGAGGAGGATGATCAAGTGGGGCTCCGGTTCTTACATGGTAACATCATGTAGGCATAGAATATGCATTAGTATATTTGAAAGTAATAAGTATGTAAGATGCAATGCTAGCAAGGGATAGGTAACATAATCAAAATGGATAATTATAAGCAAGGGTAGGTATAACATCAATATGATATGTATGATTAATTCTTAAGGTAAAACATGCTTGTAAATCATGATCAAGGAATGTAAACTCAATATGGAATGCATACTCAATCCCTTTTTACCAACTTTCATGAAATGGGCTAAATGACTCCCACTCGCCTCACATTATAGCCTTTTTAGAGAGTGTTACCAATAGCCCCACCGTACGACATAGTCATTTTGATAGGTAGTATAAGACGTCCTTTACTTTACGATATAATGTTTTTGGTAGGAGCCATGATTCATTCTATGTTACGACATAGCCTTTTTGATAAAATGTTCATACCTTACGATATAATCTTTTTGGTGGAAACTATTAGTCTTTCTACCGTATGGAATGGCTTTTTCGGTAGGGTGTCTATACTTTACGATATGATCTTTTCGATAGGAATCGTTAGTAGTTCTACCTTACCGCATGACCTTTATAGTAGGATGTCCATACCTTACACTATAATCTTTTCGGTAGGAACCATATAACTAGCCTGTCAAACTATTACATTTCAGGCAACAAGGGAAGACCTTCTCCATTTCCTCAAGAGCACAACAAATATGGGAACCTAACAATCTACTTGCAATACTATAGGTACTTCTTCATGAAAACAACTCATACAAACATTTCTATAATCATCATAAAGTCATTTCAACTCAGAATACATATATTGGACCTTTTATTCCTCAAGAAATCATAACTTGGATATTTTATCAAAAACTTGGCGGGTGTGTAGTGCTAGTATAAAACCATGTAATTCAAGAGTGAAATCATGCTAGAAAATTCAATGTAAAACCATTATTAGATACTTGCTAACACCCTCAAGCAATATATATCAACACCCTTCATCAAATCTCACAATAGATCTTAGATTCATAGCTCAAAACATGCTAAAACAACCATAATTTCATGAAACTCTAACATAGTGTGCAGTGAAAATTAATAGATAAGACCCATGAGTAAATCAACTTTAAATCATGCACTTTTAGGCAAAAGAGATCTTGTGTATCATAGGTGAAAGGAACCCACAAAAGGAACTAAATTCTTGAAGAAGATTGACGATGAAGACTTGAAGTTTGAATGAGAACCTTAGGATTCGGATGAGTTTTGAGACTTGGAATTTGGAGATGAAATATTTTCTAAGTGTTTGAGAGATTATTTGGAAATGTGTTGAATGATATGAGGGTGAAATAAGGCTAAGCATAGGTATTTTCACTTATGGGAAGGCTTGGGTCCAAGACCCAAAAGTCTTGGACTGGAACACAAAATCTGAGAAAAATTAACACAGGGGCGCGAATGCTCGCTGTTTTTCATAGTTGTAAATTGTTTACTCTAAGATCGGGGTTAGACCCATTTCTCACTCAATTTGACCTCCTGAACAAGCATATGAAATCGGTTTTTCGAAATAACGCACGAATTTTGAGATATATGGAAATTACGATTCTGAGTACTTCTGAGGCACATTTTCGAGCACTTTTTTGGGTCGTTTCACTAAGTCCATAGATGGGGTGTATGTAATAACCCATCTTGAGATGAGAAGTACGATATCGGGAAAACACAAGAGAGATGCTAGTAAATACATAAAAGATTGATCTATATACTGTGAGACGCCTTTCGGGGTAAGCCTAAAGGGACAAATCCGTAATGAGCTAGGCCGAAGAGCGGACAATACTTCACATTATTGGGGCAGATCGTTATAATTCATCATATCATATCATATTTCTATCATATGTTACTAAAAGTGAAAAAATCTTAAAGTTGAATTATGAAAATATCCTTCACTATTTTTTAATTAAATAAATAATGAAAAGTTAATCAGACCAAATACATAATTGGGTGTTAAAACTTATCATTTTTCATTTCTTAATGAGGCTTCAATTGTTAACCTTTGAGCTTCTTCCTTTTAAACTCCTTCCAATGGCAGTTTAACAAGTTATTCATAATCTCCTTAATTACACTCCAAAAGCGCTTGGTTCTAATCATAATTTGCTGAGTTATGATAGTTTTTTTTGCCTTTCATCTTCTGCACAAATAATTTTATCCCAAAATTGTTTCTTATTTTTTACATTGTAATACTCTAAAAGTTTACATGAAGCTACCATTACCCCCATTATTTTTTTTGTGTTTTATCTGAAATTCTCTTTTCAGGTATATATTGTATATATTTATGTGTATGTTGTTTAAATCTCATTCTTGATATGTTGTGGGTGTTGTTTAGTATTAATAAATAATTATTTTTAAGCCCAAATTGTTTGGCCCAATTAATAACTTAGAAAGTAATTCTTCTTTTTCATATGTCATTTTTGGAAATATTTAAAGTAAAAAATAGTATTAATGTGATAAATCAAGTCGAAAGTCATGAATATAATAAGCTAGTTCAAAAAAAAAAAAAAACGACCAAGAACTAGAGGGATATCAAAATCTATAATAAAAGTTTTGATCATGATAAAGAAATTGAAACATCAAAGTAGAACATATACAATTAAAAATATCATCTATACATATTTACGGCTAATAATATAACTAACCAACTCATTTTGTACAATGCATATCTAACTAAATCATAATTATGGGTACCCTTTTCAAGTTTAGATGACATTGAATAATCAACTCAAAAAATCATGACTATTTTTCAATTGAGCATGTAATGTCACATTAAATTTTCTATTTATCATTTTAAAATATATTTTAATATGATCTTTATCGATAGATATTAATTTACATGGGACATAATCACTCACTAGAGACATGTTTTAATTATTTGTATTGTTATGAAAAAATTTATTATCAGTTAAATGAATTAAATTAGGATGCACGTGCGTAACACGTTGGCCTGAGACTAGTTTTAAAAAAATTTAAAAAGTAATTTTTATTTTTATATAAATTGGTATGGATAAATACTTAAAAAATTTTAACAATGAAGAATATTTTACTGAACAAAAAGTAGGGGCAAAAATTATATATCACTAACATAAGGGACAACTTGTGCAATCATTTAAAAATTTTATATTTAGAAAATCTTATTCACTATAGATAGTCAAACTCTAATTTAAACACTAAGCTTAAATGATAAAACCCTACATGTTGCGAAGCTTTATTCACCTTCCCATCACTGTATTCCTAAACCCCTTCTTTTTCATCCTGATAACAAAGTTCTTTAGTAGAACAACAATGGAAATAACTTCTCTATCATATGGATTCCCATATAGGTACAGTTTTCAAGTTTAGGTGACATTGAATAATCAACTCGATCAAAAAATCGTGACAATTCTTCAATTGAGAATGTAATTTGACATTAAAATTTCTATTTATCATTTTAATACATATTTTATAGTATCTTTGTCTATACATATTCATTTACACAGGACATAATCACTCATTAGATGTGACACCCCACAACTTTACCCTCATATGTAGATATGTTTCAAGCCTCATTCCTATATGTGAGAAGTGTATTAGAGTCATGAGAAACCTCGAGCACTTATATGCATTCAAGACTTTCCTATAAATTGAGTGTTGAGTGGTAGATTCTGCAAGGGTCATGTACCACCTCACATATTACAATACTAGTACTATGCAAATGAAACATGATATGGCTTTTCAAATTAACACCAATTTTTAAAAGTACTTGAATCTCATGTTAGAGGGTGATATATGCGTATAACGCTTAAGAGGGTCCAGTGTATACATGTTTTGTGTCAAATTGAGGAGATCATGGCCCTAAATAAAGTGAGAAAATTAAGGTGCTTACACGACTTAGGAAGTTAGCAGGTGAGTCATCTACTTGGTTAGCATAAACTTGCTGGCTAGACGGAGACGAGGCTCAACGTCGAATCTGTCCAAGTCCAATTATGGATAAAGTCAGTGTTAAGGGTGTAATTTTAGCCCATGTTTTAGCATCATGAATGAACTATATTTTCATCACAAGAAGAATATAAAAAGGGCTCAAGTACATCACAATCCACTTGACTATTTGTGCCTAAACTAAGTAAAGAGAAATTAAGAAAATGGGCAGCCAAGGCCCATCAACTTTGAAACCAAATTAGGCCCAAGTGAAAGGGCCAAGATGCTGCATCACCATCTTGATAATATGAGGCTTAAACCACATAAGAAGGTCAGCCAAAGGCTCCTTTAAAAAAGCTTACAAGTAGCACCTTTAAGTCATTCTTAACTTGGAAAAAAAATTAGCTTTCACAAGGTTTCTCTCTACACTTTCTTAACCTTGCAAAGCAGCCATAAGGAAAGTTTTATGGTTCTTGCAGAATCCATATACCTTGAATGTAATGGTAAGTAAGTTTACTTATGTGTTTAGTATGGTTTTCTTATGAAAAACAAGAGACTATGTTGGTTAGGTATATGCTGAAACTTTTGGAAAACATGTGTTCCAAGGGTTGTTGTATGCTTTTCATGTTTATTTACGAGCTTTTCTCTTATTGATTTTCTTGATTATGAAATAAGTTTGCTTTTCTTAATTTTTTTGAGTTCTGTAATGATGTATAAAAATTGCTGCACTATTTGGTTATACTTAAACAATCGAGGTTTAACGTGTTATCCTAAGTGTGTTGTTTGTAGAAATTATGAGCTGATTGATTAAGAAATATAGTCTCACGTTCTACACCTATTTTGAGGAATGTTTTTAAACTATTTTAGGACTGGTTTTATGTGTATATATGGTGGGGACTATTTGGTTAAAGTTGGAACAGGTTTGGAATTGTCTACGTCGAAATGTAGCGAAGGGATGTAATGTTATGCCGCCTATTTGTATGTTATGTAGGATTGTAATATGCTGTGCTTTGTAGGCTGTTGTAAGATTATTATGATACTAAAAAAGGATGCACATGATATGTCTATGAGAATGTGTATTAGAAAATACGATTAGGGGCGGAAAGGTTGAAAGAATACGCTAGGGTTTATAATTATACGCTTGTTGCCCGTGTTTTTTTTTTTATGAGATTGGGCTGCCAAGATTTATCTATTAGTTGCTAATGCTAGTTTTTATCACCTACTGTACTGTAGATAAATATTTGGAGGAAGGAAAAGTTATCTTGAGGTAATAGCGAGGTCATACAACGAGGTATGTAAGGCTACTTGATTTCATATTACTTGACATCAAACATAGATCCCTCCTTGGCACATAAAGGCACTTACCAAAATCCGACATAACTATTAACCGTGTCTCAACTCTTTCACATGTTCATATGCCCCCATACATAGTCACCTTCAAATCTTCATACATACTTGGATACCAAGATACACGAATTCCTTCTACTAAATAAAATTCATGTGTTGTTCTACCTCCTATGCATTTCATTATTTGTGTAACCTACTCCTTTCATTATGATATTGCCTTTTGTGATTATTTACATGTCATATGTTGTATTTACATTCCTATAGCTCCAATATTATGAACACCAAAAGAATCATCTGAAAGGTAATTGAAAGATAAAGTATATTGCTTGTTGATGGGTAATAACCTAAGGGGTGGAAGAATCACCTAGCCAGGGTCGATCATATCATAGGGTGTAGCCCAAAGGTGAAAGGAAAAGCCTAGCCAGGGCCTATCCCGATATAGATTTAGCACTGATCGGCTGGTCATTTGTATTACTTGCTGTGCATAGATTATATAGTAAAGGTAAAGTAATAAAAAGAACATAAACTACATGATCCCACAGTATAACTAAGGGTGGTCTCTTATCCTACACCAGTGCATAGTTTTGTTTGAGTTGTTACTTCATATACAATATTTTTTGCTTTACATATTTAGTACATTATCCCATGCTGACATCCCTTATGGGGGACCTGCATTTCATGTTGCAAGTACAAGTACTAGTAGATATCCCCAGTAGGAGTACAAGATATCCAGTTGCTGTTACCAAGCTCTAGGTTGTTTCGGAGCTTTGTGTGTCTAGAGCTTATATTTTTGTATTGTATAGTTAGCCGAGGGGGACCTGTCCCGACCCTTATTAGATACTTTTTCTTATCTAGAGGCTTTGTAGACTATGTAAATTAAAGTATGGTCATGTCTCATACTTTAGACACCGTGGCCCCGACAACCTAGCCATATGCATTTCCTTTTGGCTTGTTATTACCGATTACTTTCTTAAAGGCATGTTGAATATAGAAATCCCTTATAATATGTATAGAAAGAGCGTAGATACAAGTTGTTTCTCCCGGGCCTCATTGGCAACGGGTGCCAGTCCTCCTTAATGGGACTTTGGGCGTGATAGAAGTGGTATCAGAGTAGGTCGTCCTAGGGAGTCTACAAAGTCGTGTCTATGTAGAATCTTCTTTATCAATGTGTTGTGCAATACATTTATAAGTAGGAGGCTACGTGGCATTTATAAGTTGTTACTTTCTTTTCATTCTTTAGATCGTGCCATAGAGTCAAATGTAATAGGTGCATTGTCTCTAACCTCTAAATTATTTTGTACAACAAGTATGCCAGAAACCAGGAAAAAGAAAGGTAAAGGGAAGGAAGTAGAAGTGGTAGTTGGTATACCCAGGCAGGTGAGACAACAAAATGAGGTTCAAGAGAAGTCTCTATCACAGACATCTCCAACTCTTCCAGCTCTTGATGAACCCATAAGTAGTGAAATTCCCCCAGAACCACCTATTGATGCTACTATGCAGGATCTGAGAAATGCAGTCCAACTATCGACTCATATAGTTGCTGGCCAAGGTCAATGACAGGAAGGTCCAGTTATAGGTGCAGGTGGTGCGAATAGGGCAGCTGGCACGAGGATACGTGACTTCCTTAATTTGGACCCTCCATCCTTCACTAGGTCAGATCCTAATGAAGATCTCCAAGACTTTATTAGTTAGATTCAACACAATTTTGATGTTATGCATGTGAGTGGTACAGAAACTGTTGAGTTAGCGAAATATAGATTGAAGGGAGCGTCTATATTGTGGTATGAAGCTTGGAAGAAATCTAAGGGTATAGATGCACCTCTAACTACCTGGAAGGAGTTAAAAGAGACATTTCTTGACCATTACTTGCAATTATAGATTCGAGAGGCCCGTGCAGATCAATTCTTGATCCTCCACCAAGGGAATATGAGCGTGAGGGAGTATAGCCTTCAATTTAATTCCCTGGCCAGGTATGCTCCTAATGTAGTTGCTACTATGGCAGATAGAGTTCATCAATATGTGGATAGATTGGATACATATCTGGTCAGAGACTGCACCATTGCTTCCTTGAACAAAGACATGGATATAGAGAGAATGCAAGATTATGCATAGAAATTGGAGGATCAAAGGCAAAGGAGAAGGACACAATAGTTAGAAAGGGCACAGTCCAAGAGGGCCAGGTTTACAGGGCAGTTTACACATCCCAAGGTGAGCTTAGGCCTCAATTTTCTAATAGACTGCCTAGGCCATCATCCTCCCACTCTGTAGCCAGTGCTCTACCACAACTTCAGAGGTCGACGAGAAATCAGTTTGGTCCAAAAAGTGAAGGGCAAGGCGCTCGAATAGCGGGATATTTAGCGAGATATTCAGCAGGACAGCAAATGACTCCTAGCCAACCTTGTAAATAGTGTGGAAGAAATCATTCAGGTATATGTCGTGTTGGGATAGACGCTTGTTATTGGTGCGGTGCGCAGGGCATATGATGAGAGATTGCCCAAGGAGGCATATGGGTGATATAACACAACCTACTAGATCAACTATTGCATCATCATCGTCAGTTCCTCCAATAGGTAGGGGTCAACAAGAACCTAAGGTTCGTGCTAGAGGTGTAAGAGGGGCAGCTAGCTCTAGCGGAGTCTAGAATCACACTTATGCTCTGGTGAGTCGACAAAATTTGGAAGTTTCATCTGATGTGGTCATAAGTACATTGTCCATCTTTTCACATAATGTATATGCATTAATTGACCTTGGTTCTACACTATCATATATCACTCCATTAGTTGCTAGGAAGCTTAAAAGAACACCCAAATTATTGAACAAATCATTTAAAGTGTTCATACCAACCGGTGAATCTATTATGGCTAGAAGGGTTTATTATGACTGTGTAGTAACTGTTTGTGACCGCGACACATTGGCTGACCTACTGAGCTAGAAATGGTGGAATTTGATGTTATAATAGGTATGGATTGGTTAGCTTCTTACTATGCCACCGTGGATTGCCAAACTAAGAGAGTATACTTCCACTTTCTAAATGAGGCTGTTCTTCAATAGGAAGGCAATGTTGGGGCGGAAAAGGGTAAATTTATCTCTTATTTTAAGTTCAGAAAGATGATATCTAAGGGGTATATATGTCATTTAGTTAGAGTGAGGGATATGGAGACAGAATCACCAACTCTTCAATCAATTCCAGTTGTAAATAAATTTGTTGATGTGTTCCCTGAAGAACTTCCAGGCTTACCTCCAGAACGAGAAGTAGATTTTGGTATTGACTTACTTCCAGGAACTCAAGATATTCCTATCCCTCCATATAGAATGACCCAGTAAAATTGCGTGAATTAAAAGAGCAGTTAAAAGACATATTGGAGAAGGGTTTTATAAGATCTAGTATGTCCCCTTAGGGTGCACCAATGTTATTTGTACTAAAAAAGGATGGCACCTTGAGAATATGTATTGACTATCAATAATTGAATAGGGTGACAATTAAGAATAAAATACCCCCTCCCCAGGATTGACGTTTTATTTGATCAGTTACAGGGTGCCAAATACTTTTCAAAATTGATTTGAGATCAGGTTATCACTAAGTGAGGGTGAGGGCGAAGGAGAAAGATGTACCTAAGACTGCTTTCAGAACACAATATGGTCACTTTGAATTTCTTGTTATGTCATTTGGGCTAACGAATGCACCAACAGTTTTTATGGATCTGATGAATAGGGTATTCAAGCCATTTCTTGGATATGTTTGTGATAGTATTTATAGATGACATTTTGGTATATTCAAGACCAGAAGAAGACCATGCAAATCACTTACGACAGGTGATACAAGTTCTTCATGATCGACAGTTGTATGCCAAGTTTTCTAAATGTGAATTTTTGCTAAAATCAGTGGTATTTTTAAGTCATATTGTGCCGATGAAGGAACAAGGGTTGATTCGCAAATGATAGAGACTGTGAAAGATTAGCCAAAGCTAACAACACCCACAAAAGTTCAGAGATTTCTAGGTTTGGAAGGTTATTACAGAAGGTTTGTTGAAGGTTTTTCTTCTATTTCTGCACCTCTAACAAAGTTTACACATAAAGCAACCAAGTTCTAATGAAATGATGCATGTGAAAGGAGCTTCCAGGAGATGAAAAATAAGCTAACTTCTGCACCTATGCTAGTACTTCCAGAAGAAATCGAGGTGTTTGCAGTGTATTGCAATGCTTTAGGAGTTGGCTTAGGGTGTGTACTGACAAAACATGGTAGGGTAATTGCTTATGCATCTAGACAGCTACGACCATATGAGGAAAACTGCCCAACACATGATCTTGAGCTAGTAGTGGTTATATTTGCTCTGAAAATATGGTGTCACTATTTGTACGGGGTTCACGCTGACATATACACTAATCATAAGAGCCTACAATACATCTTTAAGTAGAAAGATCTAAACTTAAGACAGCGGATATTGCTAGAGCTAATAAAAGATTATGATATTGATATACTTTACCACCCGGGGAAAGCAAATGTGGTAGCCGATGCTTTGAGTCATAAGGCAATCATAAATACTAGTGACCAGGCCATGGTTAGTCAAGGAGTGGCTAAGGATCTATGACAACTAGCTAATTTGGGAGTTCGCCTTCTTGAAACTTCAAAGGAAGGGGTTGTTATGTATAATGCTGCGGAGTCTTTGTTGGTAATGGAGGTGAAAGAAAGACAGTTTGAGGATCCTATTTTATAACGACTTAAGGAAAAGGTGAGTCAGGGTACGATGAAGGGCTTTGAAATTACACGAAATGGAGTACTTTATTACCAAAATAGATTATGTGCGCCTGATATTAATGGACTAAGGAAGAGGATAATGGAAGAAGCCCATCATTCCAGATGTTCCATCCATCCAGGATCAACTAAGATGTATCATGACCTAAAGGGAATGTTTTGGTGGGGAGGCATGAAACAGGACATTGCAAAGTTGGTCGCTCAATGTCCAAATTACCAACAAGTGAAAGTGGAACACCGAACGCCAGGAGGTTATAGGCAATGTATAGAACTTCCAACATGGAAGTGGGATATGATCAATATGGATTTTATTACCGGGTTGCCTTGCTCATTTCAAAAGTTTGACTCCATATAGGTAATAGTTGATAGACTCACAAGGTCAACAAACTACCTACTAGTTAAAAGTAATTCTACAACTGAAGAGTATGCAAAGTTTTACCTCAATGAGATAGGTGACATGGAGTTCTAATCTCCATTATATCTGATCGATAATCTTAATTCACTACAAAGTTTTGGAAGTCTTTCCAAAGAAGATTAGGGACACAAGTTAATTTGAGTACAACTTTCTACCCACGTACAGATGGTCAAGGAGAATGCACTATTCAAACACTTGAAGATATGTTGCGAGCTTGTATATTAGACTTTAAAGGTAGTTGGGTGGACCATTTGCCACTTATTGAATTTGCCTATAATAATAGCTACCGTTCAAGCATTAAGATAGCACCTTATGAAGCTTTGTATGGAAGGAAATATAGATCACCAATTGGATGGTTTGAAGTGCGTGAAACCACCTTGCTTGGGCGAGATCTAGTACAACAAGCCATGTAAAAAGTTAGGGTAATATAACAGTCGATAGAAAGAGCACAAAGTTGTCACAAATCATATGCGGATGCTAGAAGGAGAGGACGAGAGTTTTCAGTAGGGGATTGGATATTCTTAAAGGTATCTCCAATGAAAGGGGTTATGAGATTTTGTAAGAAAGGAAAACTGACCCAACGTTAAATAGGGCCATATAAAATTATTAAGAAGTTTGGGCAAGTTGCATATGAGTTAGAGCTACCCCTAGAGCTTTCATGGTTCATCCAGTTTTTCATGTCTCAATGCTTCGAAAATGCATAGGTGACCTATCCCGTATCACTCGTATTAAAGACGTGCAGGTTACAGAAAATCTCACATATGAAGAGGTACCTATTGCTATTCTGGATTGTCAAGTTAAGAAGCTAAGGAATAAAGAAATAGCTTCAATAAAAGTACTTTGGAGAAACAAACAAGTAGAAGAGATAACATGGGAGGCTGAGGACGTGATGAAATCAAAATACCTTTACTTATTTGAAGCTAAAGAGGAAGTCCAATATGCCGAGTTGGGACACTAATAAGTACGTGTGATTGAATACTTAGTATATTGGCAAAAGTTTGTATAAGTAAAGGTTTAAACTTGGTTAACTATCCAATTGTGCTAACATTCGAGGATGAATGATCCTAAAGGGGGGAGGATATAACACTCCACATCTTACAATACTAGTACTATGCAAATGAAACATGATATGGCTTTCCAAATTAGTGCTAATTTTTAAAAGTGCTTGAATCTCATGTTAGAGGGAGATATGTGCGTCTAACGCTTAAGAGGGCCGAGTGTATACATGTTTTGTGTCAAATGAGGAGATCACGACCCTAAACAAAGTTAGAGAATTAAGGTGCCTGCACGACTTTGGAATCTAGTAGGTGAGTCACCTACTTGCTTAGCTTAAACTTGCTAGCTAGACGAAGACGAGGCTCGATGTTAACTCTATCCAAGTCCAATTATGGATAAAGTCCGTGTTAAAGGTGTAACTTTAGCCTATATTTTAGAATCATAAATAGACTGTATTTTCAAACCAAGAAGATATAAAATTCAAGTACATCACAACCCACTTAACTATTTGGGCCCAAAGTAAGTGTAGAGAACTTAGGAAAATGGGCAGCCAAGGTCTATCAACTTTGAAACCTAATTAGGCCCAAGTAAAAGGGCCAAACTACTGCATCACCACCTTGATAATATGAGACTTAAAAAACACAAGAAAGTTGGCCAAAGGCTCCTTTAAAAAGGCTTATAAGTAGCACCTTTAAGTCATTCTTAACTTGGAAAAAAAATGAGCTTTCACAAGCTTTCTCTCTACACTTTCTTAACCTTGCAAAGCAGCCACAAGAAAACTTTTAGGGTTCTTGGAGAAGACCTACACCTTTAATGTAATGGTAAGTAAGTTAAATTATGTGTTTAGTATGGTTTTCTTATGAAAAACAAGAGACTATGTTGGTTAGGTATATGCTGAAACTTTTGGACAACATGTGTTCCAAGAGTTGTTGTATACTTTTCTTGTTTATTTGGGAGCTTTTCTGTTCTTTGTTGGATTGATTATTAAATAAGGTTTCTTTTATTAATTTGTTTGAGTTATGTAATGATGTATAAAGTTTGCTGCACTGTTTGGTTAAACGTAAACAATCGAGGTTTAACATGTTATCCTAAGTGTGTTGTTTGTAGAAATTGCGGGCTGATTGATTGAGGACTATGGTCTCATGTCCTACAACTATTTTTAGGACTCTTTTTGAACTATTTTAGGACTGGTTTGATGTATATACATGGTGGGGACTATTTGGTTAAAGTTGGAATAAGTTTGGTATTGTCGACATCGAAAGGTAGCGAAAGGATGTAATGTTATGCTACCTATTTTTATGTTGTGTAGAATTGTTAGGTGTTGTGCTTTGTGGGCTATTGTAAGATTGTTGTGGTAGTAAAATAGGCTGGACATGATACCTATGTGAGAATGTATACTAGAAAATACGATCAGGGAAGGAAAGGTTGAAAGAATATGCTAGGGTTTATAATTATACATTTGCTGCCCGTGTGTTGTTTTCTTTTATGAGATTGGACTGCCAAGATTTATTTATTGACTGTTAATGCTAGTTTTATCACCTACTATACTGTAGATAAATATTTGGAGGAAGGGAAAGTTATCTTGAGGTAATAACACAGTCATATAGTGAGGTATGTACGGTTACTTTTCGTATTATTTGGCATGAAAAATGGATCCCTCCTAGGCACATAAAGGCACTTAACAAATCCGACACAACTATTAATCGTGTCCCAACTCTTTCACATGTTCATATACCCCCATACACAGTCACCTTCAAATCTGCATACATACTTGATGCCAAGATACAGGAGTTCGTTCTGCTAAATAAAATTCATTTTTTGTTCTACCTCCTATGCATTTCATTATTTGTGTAACTACTCCTTTCATTATAGTGTTGTCTTTTGTGATTATTTACATGTCATATGTTGTATATACGGTCCTACAACTCTAATATTATGACCACCAAAAGAATCATCTCAAAAGTAATTGAAAGATAAAGTATATTGCTTGTTGATGGGTGGTAACTCAAGGGATCGAAGAATCACCCAGCCAAGGTCGATCCTATCGCATGGGGTAGCACAAGGGGTGAAAGGAAAAGCCTATTTTGGGCCGATACCGATATAAATTTACTACTGATCAGCTGGTCATTTGTATTACGTACTGTATACAGATTATACTGTAAAGGTAAAGTAATAAAAAGAACATAAAGTACATGATCCCACAGTATAACAAAGGGTGGTCTCTTATCCTACACCAGTGCATAGTTTTATTTGAGTTGTTACTTCATATATAGTATTTATTGCCTTACATATTCAGTACATTATCCCGTACTGACGTCTCTTACGAGGGACCTGCATTTCATGCTGCAGGTATAGGTGCTAGTAGATCTCCCCAGTAGGAGTACAGGATATCCAGCTGCTGTCACCAAGTTCCAGGTTGCTTCGAGCTTTGTGTGTCTAGAATTTATATTTCTGTATTGTATAGTTAGCCGAGCGAGGCCTTTCGCGACCCTTATTAGATACTTTTCCTTATCTAGAGGCTTTGTAGACTATGTAAACTAAAGTGTGGTCATGTCTCGTACTTTAGACACCGTGGCCCCAACGACCTATCCATATACATTTCCTTTTGGCTTGTTACTACTGTTACTTTCTTAAAGGAATGTTCAATGTAGAAATCTCTTATAATATGTATAGAAAGCGCATAGATACAGGTTGGTTCTCGCGGGCCTTATTAGCAATGGGTGCCAGTCTGCCTTAATGGGACTTTGGGCATGACTGGTCAACTTTAAATGATCATAACTTTTAAAAGAAAAAAATTTAGGTGGACCATGACATACCAAATGAAAGCCCTTTGAATTAGCTTTTTAACACAATTGCTTTCACATTATTCTGAGATCAGAGTAAAAAATTATGGCCATTTTACAAAAGACTGCTAGTACACTACGAAACCTCTGTTACTGGGTCGTAGTGTGGGCTACGAGTTGCATTGTGGTCTACAAGTTGTATTGTGGCTCATAACATCTTCCTAAAACTCTAACTAAAACTCTAAAATTGAGTCAAAGGGTTACGAGAGGAGTCCTACGGGTCGTAGTACTGTTTAAGGGTCGTAAAGGGACCTGTAGGGGACTTCTGATAACTTTTAAAAAGAGTTATTTTGGTACTTTCCCACCCATATATCTTTAATCCTCAGTCATTTTTGGGGCCAAATATAAGTCCTAAGGCAGACCCTTGGGCATATTTCTTCCATTTTTCACCCAGGGTTTTCTTGAGCAAGAAGAGGAGAAAGGATGAAGAGTAAGGTCCTTGATTTCACCACAAAAATCCATTAAAGTTTAACACCGATGGATTGGATGTGGCATGGACCATCTTCATGGGTTCATATTCCTTTCCTCAAACTATGTGCCAACATAGGATTATGTTTTACCCTTGCTTTACTAGTTGATCCTTTTAGTGCACTTCTTAATGAAATCCTTTCCGAAATGGGACTGGTTCCGGTAAAGGGGGTTACTTCTCTAAAATCGGATGGGATCCCATAAGGTGAAGTATGGTTTACCTTTATAAGTCGACCACCTCTTTATGGATGAGGGGGAATCATCGATATTCTAAGTTTTACCTCGCTTGGTCTTACTTTTGTCAGTAAGGGTCTCTTCCTACACATGTATTATGTTATATTCAAGTTGAATGATTTACAAGATGTTTTACTTCGAGCATTGATCACGCATGCCATATTGAGATTACACTTATCTATTGCTTATTATTATGCATTTTGACTATATTGGCTTATGTCTTGTTGCATTGCATCCTATATACTTAGTACATTTAAACGAACTAATGCATACTCCATGCGTATATGATATTACCATGTAGCGATTGAAGCACCATTTGATCATCATTAACGTGGTTAGTACGATCCTTTGAGTACGATCCCTTGAATCAAGCTTTGGTGAGTCCTCAAGTCTTAGAAAACTATCTTTATTACTGTTGATATTTTGAGTCTTCTTTATGTTGGACATTCGTTATTATGAGGGTGCGCCCGGATAGCGTCATGACCCCTGCTCTATTCCATGTTAGAGGCATTGTTGGAATATTATGATGTACTTATGTTTTTGAGATTGACTTTTTTATGTTTTAATGGTTATCAAAGACTTCCCTTAGTCATGCTTCCCTTTTTATTTTATCTCTTGTTGTTGTTTACTTTGCTTCCATGACCAAGGACGTGTGATTGATATGCTAAGAGGCTTGTTTGGGTCCCTTCGGGTTCCCATCGCTGTGTCACGTCTAGACGGTAGGCTTGGCTCTTGACACTTGATTTTAGTTTGTTGTACATCCTCTTTTTTCTTTTTTCTTGATATAGGATCTGGAAATGTACGGAGTGGCAAATTGGGCTAAAGTTGCCAAACATGTTGGAACAAAGAGTAAATTGCACTATATTGACCGTAAGCAATCTGTTTAACAAAGTAGCATTAAAAATCAAATACTTCATTATGAAAGTTGAAGTTGCATGCTATATTCCTCTAGGACATATCTCACTTTATGGGAAAGATCAGAGAGGAACTCCTTGCCATGGCCAAGGATCAAGTTGACTGAAGAGCTTTTCTTTATCGTATTTTCATTTTCTTTTTTTTTTATCTCATAAGCTTAAACTCTGAATTTGGGATGGTTTTGTCACGCCCAAGTCCCATTAGGGCGGATTGGCATCCATTGCCGATAAGGCCCGGGAGAACCAACCTATATCTATGCGCTTCCTATACATACTATAAGGGCTTTCTGTGTTTGACATGCCTTTAAGAAGATAAACAGTGATAACAAGCCAAAAGGAAACGCATATGACTAGGCCATTGGGGCCACAATATTTAAAGTACGAGACATGACCACACTTTACTTTACATAGTCTACAAAGCCTCTAGATAAGAGAAAGTATCTGATAAGGGTCGGGACAGGCCCCGCCTCAACTATTTGTACAATATAAGCATATAAGCTCTAGACATGCACAAAGCCCCGAAGCAACCTGGAGCTTGGCAATAGAGGTTGGATATCCTGTACTCCTATTGGGGAGATCTACTAGCACCTGTACCTGTAGCATGAAATGAACATCCCCCATAAGGGACGTCAGTATGAGATAATATACTGAGTATGTAAGGCAGAGTATACTATATATAAAGTAACAACTCAAATGAAACCATGCATCGGTATAAGATTTGGGACCACCTTTGGTTATACTGTAGAATCATGTACTTTATGTTCTTTATGTTACTTTACCTTTACTTTATAATCTGTGCACAGCTGTAAAACAAATGACCAACTGATCAGCGGTAAACTATATCGGGATCGTCCCTGGCTAGGTTATTCCTTAACCCCTCGATCTACTACCCGTAATAAGGTTTTCCCTGGCTAGGTGATTCTTCCACCCCTCGTGATATCGGGATCGTCCCTAGCTAGGTTCTTCCTTAACCCCATTGGGCTACCACCCATGATAGGGTCGTCCCTAGCTAGGTGATTCTTCCACCCCTTGGGCTACCACCTATTAATAAACAATATGCTTTACCTTTCAATTACCTTTGAGATGGTTCTTTTGGTGGTCATAAAATTGGAGCTGTAGAACAGTATATGTAGCATGTGAATTGTAGGTAATCATACAAGATAATATGACAATGAAAAAGAGTGTGTTACACAAATAAGAGAATGCGTATGAAATGAAACAACTCGCGAACTTTATCTAGTAATAAGAACCCATGTAACTTGGTATACAAGCATGTATGCAGATTTGAAAGTGACTATGTATTGAAGCATGTGAACATGTCGAAGAATGGAGACACGATTAATAGTTGTGTCAGAGTTGGCGATTGCCTTTATGTACCAAGGAGAGATCTATGTTCCATGCCAAGTGATACGAAATCAAGTAACCTTCCATACCTCGTTGTATGACCTTGTTACCACCTTGAGATAATTTTTCCTTCCTCAAAATACTTATCTACAACATAGTAGGTGATAAAACTAGCATTAATAGCCAATAGAAGCACCTTGGCAGCCCAATCACACAACAAAACAACACACGGACAGCAAGCGGGTATTTATAAACCCGAGCGTATTCTTCCAACCTCTACGTCTCTAATCATATTTCCCAACACACATTCACATGTACACCTCATGACCATCATGTTTTAATTCCATAACAGACCTACAACATCCCACAAAGCACGACACATAACCATTCCTCACAATCTAAAAAATGGACAGCATAACGTTACCTTCCTTCACTACATTTTGACGTTGACAACTCCAAACCTATTCCAACTCTAACCAAACTATTCCAGAAACATTTACACACATAAACAGACCTAAAACATTCTTATAACATCACTTAAGAAGTTATGAAGGACGTGAGCTAATAGCGTTTCATACAATAGCCCGCAAGTTCCAATCAACATGACGCTTAAGATAACACGATAAAATGCGCTTGTTAAATGAAACAAAAATTAGGACAGTAACCTTAGGGTGATGTTTATAACTCAAACAATGTTAATAACACCAATTTATATTCACAATACAACTCACAAACCATAGAGAAATCACCAAAAGAAAGGCAAGTTCAATAACTTTCTACCCACATGCTGTCCAACAATTTCAACAAGCATAACTAGTATCTATTTCTTGTTTTTCATGATGAAACTATACTAAATACACAACTATAATTACTTAACTTTGTCTTCAAGGTTTAGAGGCTCCTTAGGAACCCTAAAAGAGTTGTTTGGGTGCTTCACAAAGTTGGAAAAAGTTGAAAGGAAATTTAGAGAGCAAATCTGATTTTTGTGTGGTCAAGTTGAGAAATGACTTTTGGGAGCTGCTTTGACCCCTTTTTATGGTGTTATTTGACCGACCTAATAAGGAATTCTCAGCCTTACTTCACTAAGGAGGTGATGCAGCTACTTTCTCCTTTTATTTGGGCTTTTTGGGGCTCCAAATTGGTTGTACTTGGGCTGCCTATTTTCAGCTTCCTTCTTCACTTGGGTTAGGCCCAAAGTATCCAAGAACTTGTTATGTTTTAGGCCCCTTTTAATATCCTCCTTGGGCTGATCATATGATCCATTTATGATGATAAACCATGGACTAAAGTTACACCCTTAACACGGACTTTATTCATAATCAAACTTGAACAAATTCGACGTCGAGCCTCGTCTCCGTTTAACTAACAAATTTAAGCTAAACAAGTAGGTGACTCACCTACTTGCTTCCTAAGTACTACAAACACCTCAATTATATCACGTCATTTTAAGGTCATAATCTCCTCAATTTGACACAAAATATGTATACACTCGACCCTCTTAAGCATTAGACGCACATATAGCCCATTAACATGAGATTCAAGTATTCTAAGGTGTGGGGTGTTACAATTATAGAACTATTTGAAGTTGTGGGTGAGGTAGAGGATAAGTTAGCTTGGAGGGAGGTCCCGATAGAGGTGTTGGATGGATGAGTGGAGATATTGATTAATGGGGATGTGGTGTTCATTAAGGACTTTTAGAAGAGTCGTCTATTCGTATGTATCTCTCGGGAAGCCGGAGCGGGCATAGAGGAGAAATATCCATACTTCTTTAATTTTATTTAAGCTTATGATGACCTGTCAAGTCCTTTCTATTATTTTGTCTTATGTTTTAGCCCCTATGTAATTCATATGAATTCATGTTCAAATTGGCAAGTTTATAATAATTTTACACTTATGCCGAGGTTTTGAAAATGGTGTTTTAAAGTGCATTGTTGCATTCTTGTTGGGACTGATCTATTTATGATTACTCTTCTCATGTATGTCTCTTTGACATTCAGGGACGAATCTTCCCAAGGGGGATATTGAAACGACCCCAGAAAGTGCCCGAAAATGTGCCTCGGAAGTGCCCAAAATCGTAATTTCCATATATCTAAAAATCTATTTGTTATTTCATAAATCTTACTTCTTATTCCTATTTAGGTGGTCAAATTGAGTGAGAAATGAATCTTACCCGAACTTTAGAGAAACCGTATCAAAATCAGAAAATCGCAAAAACGTGATTTTGGAGGGCCAACTTTGAAATGGTATATCTCTTAGCGCACACAGAATTGTGTGGCTTACACCTATATAATAAAATCTCTTTTCTTTAGCTTTCCAACCCAGTTGTTTTCACCTAATTTTGAGTTCGGATGAAGGAGTTATTCTTATTTTGTGGAGCTCGTTTGTGCAGAAAAGGCAATTATAGTGAGCAGTCCATTCTGGTCCTATTTTCTCTTGTCTTCGGTCCAAGACTTTTAAGTCTTGGGCCTAAGGGTCACCACACTTGAAATTACATATACTTAGCCTTGTTTCACCCTCACATCGTCCTAAACATTCCTCAATACTCACCAAAACACTCAGCGAAATATTTACTCCCAAATTCAAGTCCAAAAACTTAAGACCAATCTTAAGGATTTCACTCAAGCTTCAACTCCCCATTAAAGCCTTCTTTATGGTTTCTCAAAAAGATAATATATGTAGTGTTGAACCATGGGGTCCTTCCACCCATGGTGCCTAAGCCTCTTTTTTACTAATATTGCATGATTTAAAGTTGATTTTTATATCTAGGCCTTGTATATTGAAAAATTTAGTGCATAGTGGTTTTAGTTCATGAAAGTATGGCTGTTTTAGCATGTTTTGAGCTCTGAATCTTAGATCTAATGTTAGATTTTATGAGTGTTTTTATGTGTATGTCTTGAAGGTGTTGTAACGTGTTGATTGATGGTTTTAAAATGGATTTGCTTGCATGATTTCATCTCAAAATTGCATGGTCTTTTACCCCCATTACACACCCACAAACTATTTTATAAAATGTCCAACTTGGTTTTCTTGATGAATTGTGGGTCCAATGCATATTTTTTGAGTTGAATGATGTTATGATAATGAAATAATGATGAAATGATGTATGTATATGATGACAAAATGTTAATAAGAAGGGAAGATATGTATATAAGGATGAAAGGAATGAATATATGTTTTTGAATCATGTAAAGCACCTTTTGTATTGCAAGGGAATTGTTGGCTCTCATGTTATTATGTTCTTGTGAATTGTTGATGACTTGTTGGATTCTTAAGATAAGTTTTATGTTCTTGTCAATTGTGAAAGCCTACTAGGAGGGGTTATGAACTATGACACACGTTTTACCCTCTAATGCAAGGCCAAATCCTACATGTAGGGGTTATGAGCTATGTTGTACACCTTACCCTCATTTACGAATGCAATCTACTCTTTAATAGGTTATGCTACTCCCTATGTTACTCTTTGTGAGGTTATGCTACTCCCTATGAGGTTGTGTTACTCTTTATGAGGTTATGCTACTCCCTATGAGGTTATGTTACTCTTTGTGAGGTTATGCTACTCCGTATGAGGTTATGTTACTCTTTATGAGGTTATGCTACTCCCTATGATGTTATGTTACTCTTTATGAGGTTATGAACTATGATGTAGTCCTTATCATCGTGTATGGTTTGGCGTTATGAACTCATGCTATATCTCTCACCCTCTAGTATAAGGTAATTGGATAAGCTAATTATGTTAACTTAATGGGTTAAGTAAGCTATGAAAGAATGGATATTTTCAAGCATGTTTTACTACAAACATTGTCCATGCATATCGTATTATTATATTATGCCTATTGCCTATTGTTATACATTTTGTTACATTGCCTATCTCTTGTTGCATTGCATCCCAATAGTACATTCCAACGTACTAATGCATACTCTATGCCTACATGATATGACCATGTAGGAACCAGAGCCCCGCTTGAGCATCTCCACCCATGTTGCTAGTACGGTTTCACTCAAGATTATTGGTGAGTCCTCCATTGTAGGGATGTTGGTCTATGTTTCTTATATTATGTATTGATTCCTTCTTATTTATTACTATTTTAACTATGAGGGTGAGCCCGATTGCTTTGTCTTGGCCCCCATTAAGTATCTATGTTTAGAGGTGTTGTTGGACAAGTTATGTGTTACATTTGAGATTTGACTCATCTATGTTATTGAAGTGTTAAAGTCTCTCTCTCACTTAGTCCCATTTCCCCTTGGCCATGTTTCTTATGATGTTTTATACTGCTTCCATGAGCAAGGATGTAGAAATGATATGCTGTGAGACTTGTTTGGGGTTTCTTCGGGTTCCCCATTCGCCGGTCACGTCTAGGACCTAGGCTTGGGTCGTGACAACAGGAGGGGTCGGTTTCTCCTCTTGGAAGTGGCATGATCCAAAAGAGCAAAGAGCATTCGTTAGGGGAGGAAAAGTCTTATCTTTATATCTAAAGCATGACATAGATCATGAAGAAGTGATATATTTCCTAAAACGCCTCATAGCCTCCAATTCATAGTTGTGGCGCACTTCACAACCATGAATAAGACTCTACTTGACGCGGTTGTTGAATTTTTGAAGACCATTAACAACCTAGGGCTCTAATACCAAGCTTGTTACAATCCAAGCCTAGGGCTAAGATGGAACACATGCGAATGGACATCCGAAGACAACTCAAACAACCCTCTTAGCATATCTTGTACACATCCTTGGTTATGGAAATGAAAATAAACATCAACAAGAGCTATATATAAAAAGGGAAATGGGACTAAGGAAAGTCCTTCATAAATATAGAAATATAAGGAGAGTTAAGCTCAAAAGCATATACAACTTAATATCCAACAACACCTCTCCTTCAGAATGGAGTGGGGGCCAAGACACTTCCCAGGCTAATCCTCATAATAACAAGTATCCAACATAAGGAACAAGTCTCAACATAACATGAATAAAAGTAGATATTTTCCTTGGAATTGACGACTCACCAAAGCTTTCTTCAAAGAACCGGACTAGCCACATAGAGGTGGATGATCAAAAGGAGCTCCAGTTCCTATATGGTGATATCATATAGGCATAGAGTATGCATTAGTACGTTTGAATGTACTAAGTATGTAGAGTGCAATGCAACAAAGACATAAGCTAACATATTCAAAATGTATAAGATACAGACAATGGGCACAATCTCAATATGTCATGTATGATCAATGGTTGTAATAAAACTTCCATGTAAAACATTCGACTTACACATGATAATATACATATGTGGGAGAAGACTGTAATTGATATAGACCAAGAAGCTACAACTTGGAATCCAAGGCATTACACCCCATCGGTACAGGTGACTGGGCATGATACCCCTCCGCAAAGTGTAGTCTACTTGTCAAAGCAAACAAAACATAATAACAAGAACTAGATGAATCCACTAGTATAGCAAGGGTAAAATATATAATCCTATGGTGGCACATAGTTTAGAGACTAAAGACTTTATATAAGGACCCGTTGTGTTGAGCCCCTATCTTAAGCCTCAAAAAGGCGTTAAATCTGATCCAATGAAATACTTAAAATAATCATACTTTAATCATGACATGAATAACTTGTAAGAGACATGATAGCTTAACTTAAGTAGATCATTACATGTTTGACCTCTTCTAGTGAGCTTAACTTGAACATGAGAGTAAATAATAATCACACATGATCCCTTGCCTTGACATGAATAGCTCATAAGAGGTTAAAATCTTGAAATAGGTCTCAACTTGATACTTGTAATATGGTAGATATGTTTCATGAACTCAATACATGCTTGAAAGTCCTTAATCATCATGAAATCACTTGACTTGTAAATCATGTTATAGTTCATCAACAACTTGAGTATTCTTGTCATGTAATTTTATAAAACACATGATGGGTTCATGATACTTGTTTGAAATTTATGCAACTCAAGAGTAATACAAGAGTAAACTCAACTCAAATCAACCACAATATTGAAGTAAGATCCTCACTTAGGGTATCTTGAAATCCATCACAAAAACTCATAGTTTCATAGCTCAAATCTTGCATAGTCTCAATGGACAAAATTTAATTCATTGAATAAGCTTGAAATAGATATTCAAGCATAATCAATCAACACTTAATAAAACCCCAACATAATTTATATCTATATTTCATAATAAAAGATACCCCTAAGTAATACAACTTGAAATCATGCAATTTTTATTAAAAGAGAAGGTTGGACTCCTTGGGTGAAAGGACCGATGGATGACATACCTCAAACTTGAATTTTTATTGAAATTGAGTTAAGGGAAACTTGAAGCTTGAGATGCATTTTTGAGTTCCAAAATTGAGCTTGAAATCCTTGAGTTTGAATGAGAGATTTAATAAAGTTTTAGAGAGGTTTTAGAGATGGTTTGTGAGTTATAGAGTGGAAAAACGGATATGTTTGGATGATTTTGTATTTAAATGGGCATTAAATTATGACCCCAATGCCTTTGAAGAAAGTTGGAAAAATAGGGGACAAAATGCACTGGGCCGAGCTCTAGGGGTGACGCGGACCAGACACCCAAACAAAATTATACAATGGCGCGCTACAGGCGTGTAGTGGCCTGGCCATGGACAACCACTAAAAATCGTAAAATTAGCAACAATTATTTTTCTCTACGAGTCTTTAGAAATTCGAATTATACCCATTGCCCACTCAATTTTTTCCCTGATCAACAATATGAAGTTGGATTTCCGAAATTACGCATGAATTTTGAGATATAAATAAATCACTATTATGGGGCATTTCGAAGCACATAAGGGGTGTTTCATACACTACTTGTACACTCTGCAAAAAAAAATAAAAACATAAATAAACGTAAAATATAGGAAACTAAGGATTAACACTTGAATTACTAATGAATTTACTAAGTCTAGTCATATTCTCCGACAATGGTGCCAAAATCTTCATGTCACCCAAGTTACATTTTCCTTTTTAGAGGATAAAGTGATCACTATAAAGAAATAGAACCTAACCAAGTTTAGGATCGAACCCACAGGGAATACGTAGACTCAAGATAAATTCACCAATATGTAGTCTGAGTAGTTAACCAACGCAATTCTCCAAAGGGTAGGGGGTTTGCAATATTCAACGAGAAAATAAACTATTATAAGAGAAAAATCAATAATAGAGAGCAACTAGAGTTTTGTGTTCCCCATGATTCCCCAACTCAGTATCCTCGAATAATCTATTTCTTGTCTAGTGTATAGCATGCTACGGTAATTTAAGTTCACTAAGTCCTTTGGTCAAAAGTGAGAGACGACTTTCAATATGTGACTTGGCCCATATCCATAGTGGTTTTCTAACCATTACCTATTAGTCCCAGTACAACCTCCCCTTGGCCCAGTTTTATTGATTAGATGAGAATACGTTAATTGAATCCTATTAATTAATCTTTTTTCCTATTCATTACTACCTTGGTCCAGTCAATAACACTAGGTGGTTTCTAATGTTGGCCACCATCAGAGAACATGCAAAACGAAGAGAGTTAATTAATACATGGATATACATCTTCCAAGAATTGTGAATTATCCTGTTTTACTTTGTTAGTTCTTCATGGTTCCCACAACCCTAGTTGTGGATTTAGCTACTCATGCTATGTGTAGATAAAGAGATTATGAATTGAGAAGACATAATTAAACACTTACACATTTGAATTCAGATCAAGCAAATCCAAAGTCAATGAAAATCACAAGCTTGAAGATTTAATTAAAGCACAAGTGCTCCTAAAGACTCTCTCACAATTTTCTCTCTAAGAATATTGAGTTCTCTAAGCATAAAACCTAAAACTACTGAAATTTAATGTTAACTTATGAGAAATTCTCAAAAAAAAAAACCTAAAAAACCAATTTATAATAAGTACAAACAAGTCCTAAAAAAATTAGGAAAATTGGTCGGGAAACTACACGAAAGCACATTATAACTCATAATGTCTTCTATGGCTCATAGTTGGAGTCTCGTAATCAGTTGCTGAAATTTGGGACTTCACTTCCACAAGATCCTTTTTGACTCATAAAGCTATTTACGACTCGTAAAGGGGATTTTGTCTGATAACTTTTCTACAAATCCAGTTCTCTGATCCTCAAGGCACGAAAGGTCTTCTACGAGTCATACAATGCTCCATGACTCATCTGTATGTTCGTAGAATTATCTTCATAAACTTGGCCCCTCACTAGAATTCCTCATGAAACATCTTTACAACTTGTAAAATGCTCTACGACTCATATAAGGTCAAGTACAGCATAAAAAACCAACAACTTCTGGAATTTTTTCCCACATCATGGCTAAGCTATAATCTTACAAATCTAAACACAAAAACACATAAAACCCACAAATATCGCATTGAGAACAGACATAATTCTATGTTTTAAGTATCAAAAGTTTTGCATTTTGGATGCACATCATGCTCATCATCTAGTATTCTTCAACTCCATCACCCAAAATAATTACATTCAACCTATCATTCAGGACCACAACCACATCCACTTTGAGTGAATCTTCTAGCCCATCAAAGAAAGTACTCAAATCAATGGACCGGAGGGCTATGACCTCCTTCTTCAACAAATCAAGCTCAACTTTCAAAGTCTATATGTATATACTGCCACCACCAGCTTTCTCAATTGCTAAGACTCTATCTTTCAAGTTGGCCAACTCATTTTCATAGTCATGAATCATCGCCTTGAGTCTGTCCAACCTCAACTTATGGGCTTCCGTCAACTATGGATGTTTTTCCTCAGCCTCAACCTATTTCCTAAAGGTCTTTGTTATGGCTGCCTAAACTAACTTAGGCATAGATAACTCAACCCTAGCGGCCCAAAGACCGACTACTTTGGCCAGTCGACCAAATGCAAGATTAGTGGCCCTAGTGAGTGGAGGTTGGTCATTTGTGCTATATTCCTCTGTTTGTGCCTCGGTGGATGGAACGAGTGTAGAAAAAGAGTGTAAAGTAGGGGAAGGAGAAGTTATAGCATCCTAAGTGTCCAGCTCTCCAGCACTAGACTCAAGGGCTGCAATATCAACTACTAGTGTTTTGCTAGTCGGCTTCTTCCTAGCCCTGTCCTCTTCGTCCCTCAAGAAATTAGCTTCAATTTAGCTTATGTCAATGGGTGTCGATGGAGTTAACTCCACATAAATCTTTTTTTTCTTTGGAACTTTGGTCCTTTTACACAATGCAGTGATGAGGCTATGAATTGGCAATGAGGTCTGAACATGCTTTGCACTTGTGAGGATTTTTGGGGCAATGATTGCGCCAAGATTTAGTCATGGGGATCCATAATACTCCCAACTAATGTAGCCTTGGCCTATCAAAGTATATACTTATATTGTGATGGCATTCAGTTACTACCAATAACCATAAACCAAAATCTCACCAGAATGTTCATTTCCTTCTTTTTAATAATGGCTCCCTCTATTAACCATGAGAAAGCATGAAATCCAATCATTTGAGCCAACTAAGTTTTCATATCATCAAATGTTTGGATCTTCATCTTCTCTTCCATGTCATTTTTGTCTCTGTGTGCACATCCTAGTGCATCATTGATATCAATCTAACTGGACGAAAATTGCACACCGTAAACCTCCATAACATCAAGGGGTTTGAGCATCGACTTAGCCCTACTTTTGTTCTTCTGAATGGCCTTCTCATAGGTCTCATAATATTTAGGAACAAGGTGGGCATATATGGGTCCTAATATTTATTGAACATTTGGAAGTTGTGGAACTTAAGAGTTTCCCAGAACTCTAGGTATCCGTCAATCACCCCGTCAGTGGATAACTATTTCTCCTCCAGGATTGTTCTTTGCCCCTCTATCCTGAGTCTGTTTAAGTATCATAGAGTTGTTATTTCCTAGATCCTCTAGGATTTTTGTAGAAAAGGATCATCAATGGCTTTAGACCTAGCCTTACTTCGATGCTTTTTTGGACTGGGCTCTGAAATACACCTCTTATAAGTTCTGGATCTTTCGTCCTCTTCCTCTGAACTAGTCCAGGTTACCTTAAGGGGCTCCTCCTCATCAATGGTAGTTTCTCGATGCTCCACTACTTCCTTTTTCCTTTTCCTTGCACCTCGCTTTAAGGTCTCTAAGATCTTTATTATGTTCTTTTGCGAGCTATAACAACCCCCCTAGCTGCCCTAGATCCATCTCGAGTGACCTACTCCTTAGGTATTATCATGACTTATGCCTGGGGCCTAGACGTGACATGGCAAATGGGGAAACAAAAGGGACCCCAAACAAGCCTCTTAACATATCATTACATAACCTTGGTCGCGAAAGCAATTAAACAACTATAAGAGAATAGAAATAACGATAAGGGGCTAAGAGAAGTCTTTCATATCATAAAACATCAAAAGGGTCAAAGTGAGTCAAGCTCAATCATAATGACATAACTTGTCAAACAACACCTCTAAACGTAGAATTAAGAGGGGGCCAAGATAATTTTTCGGGCTCACCCTCATAGTCAAAAGAATATAAATAGATAGTGAAAGTCTTTACATAATATAAGAACAAGAGATATCATCCTCGGATTTGAGGACTCACCAAACATGCTTTGAGAAGATAGTACCAGCCATGGGGAGGATGAGGACGATCATTAGGAGATCCAGTTCCTACAAGGTAAAATCATGTAGGCATAGAGTATGTGTTAATTCATTTGAATGTACTAAGTATGTAGGATGCAATGAACAATAGATAGGCAACATAATCGAAATGCATAATCGTAAGCAAGAGATAGTATATTCGCAACATGGCATGCAAGATCAACGCTCGAAGTAAAACATGCTTATATAGAAACATAGCACATATGTAGGAACAGAGAAACATCATAGACCAAGCTACTTAGTACTTGGAATCTAAGGTAAACCACCCCTTGGAGTTGTTTGAGCTATCAACCCCTCAATTTGGTTAATGGGTTTACCACCTCCTATCAAGGTATTTGAGGTACCAACCCCTCAACTTGGTTAATGGGTTTACCACCTCCCGTCAAGGTGCTTGAGGTACCAACCCCTCAACTTGGTTAATGGGTTTACCACCTCCCATCAAGGTGTTTGACGTACCAAGCCCTCAACTTGGTAATGGTCAACTTGCAACACTAAAGATACCCCCCCCCCATGAGATCAACACATATTTACATTCCTTTCATCATCATAAAGTCATTCAAGCCATAGGTCATACAATAGTTCATCAATTGATCAAAAATCCAAAACCGAATATTTTATCAAACATTTGGCAGGTGTGTAATGTTATTATAAAATCATGCAATTCAAGAGTGAAATCATGCAAGAAAACTTGAAGTAAATCAACCCTCGAACATTGGTAATTCCATCATGTAATATAAATTGAAACCCTTCATCTAATGTCAAAATAGGTCATATATTCATAGCTCAAAACATATTTAAACAGTGACACTTTTAAGAAACCCCAACTTAGTTCATAGTCAAATTCATAATAAATAAGGCCCATAAGTAAATAAACTTAGAAACATGCAATTTAAGTAAAAAGGAAGCTTGGGCATCATGGGTGAAGGGACCAATAGTTGAAACCCATATGCCTCAACTTTAGGAATTTTCTTGAAGGTGATTTGAATGGAGACTTGAAGCTTGAATGAAATCCTAAGATCCAGAATAAGATTTGGCACTTGAAGTTTTGGTGAAACATTTGTCTAAGTGTTTGAAAAAGTATTGGGGAATGTCTTATATGATATGAAGGTAAAATATGGCTAAGTATAGGTGTTTTTATGCATGGGAAGGATTAGGACCAAGACCCCAAAGCCTTTGATCAAAGTGAGAAAACTAGCAACAAAATACATAGGTCTGCTATGGGTCCGCATCGCGGTAGCATCGCATACCTCCACTGTTTTTATGCAAACTTGGGAAAATCAAATTTTACTATGGTTGCTCTAAAATCAGGGTTAGACGCATTCCCCACTCAATTTTGTCCCCTGAACAAGAATATAAATTTGGATTTTCGATATCATGCACGTATTTTGAGATATATGGAAATTACAATTATGGGCACTTTCAAGACACATTTTTGGGCACTTTTTGGAGACGTTTCAATATCTAGCACTTGAGATCATTCGTCCCCGATTGTCAAAGAAATGTATATAAGAGAAGTAAGCAAGATATTCTCACCCCACACAAGAATGCAACAATGCACTTAAACATCATTTTCAAAAATCTCGACATATGGGCCAAACTCACCATGAACTTGTCAACATAAACATGAATGCATGCAAATGACATAGGGGCTGAAACATAAGACTTGAAATCACAT
>JAABOM020068720.1:0-38325 GCA_011800125.2 Solanum clarkiae | reverse complement strand
ACATCAATTCAACAAGCTCTAATAATCATATACTTAAAAAATCATATACCTTTACTTGAGAATCATAGAAATCATATAATCCTTCATAATTCATGCATAAATAGGTATAATAATCATGTAATAATTATATTCCAATCATTTGGAATGTCATCATAAAAACCCATAGAAATCCATCCTTAACTTTGAAGAACAAAGAGATTTGAGTTGGCTTCATAAATGAATCTAGTCCATGAATGAAGCCCTACATACTTCAGGTGAGAAGCTTTAGAAATCAGGATGAATAGACCTTGAAATGCATAGTAAAATTTGAAACCCTAGCTTCAATGGAGTCACTTGCTTAGAGAGAGAAAATTTAAAATTTGGGATAGGATTCTGAGAGTCAATGAGATAAAATAAATTAGGAATAGGTTTTATAGGAAATAAGTTGGTTAAGTTAGTTAAAAGTGTAAAAATGGCGTATTTTAGGAGTTAAATGGATTGAAAATGACCAAAAAGTCCTTCATTTAAAACTGCAAGAGCCGTCCACGAGCCACTATTTCACAGCTTGTAAACCTATGCATAACTCATGCTTTGGCTTGTTCTTGGCATGGTCCCTAAAATTGAGCTACGATTTTGCACCCCTCAAATTGTGAATCAACAATATAGTCTGTAGTTCCATTTACGTACCATAGATCCCTTCATGGAACCTCCCCAGACTTAGAAAAATTTTCATCCTGTAGGTCCATTTCATGGTCCAGTCCACGTGCCTTAATCCCATGCACGACCTTTAAATCCCATTAGAGAGTGTCTTTCAGTAACCAAAAATTCTCACCAAGTTTTGGACCTTAATCATGAGCCCTTTCTACTACTCATAGTTCAATCTACGAGCCATAGATTGGCTCGTAATACCAGTCAGTCTCAAAATGTTCTGCAACTTTTCATTTTTTTCATGCTTTACAACATGTGGGGTGTTACAATATCTCTCTATTAAGATGATTCATCCTTGAATGAGGCAAAAATAAGCTTGAGTAGATGTAATGACCCAAACCTAGACCTAGTCATCACACAACGAATGAGACACCCATAGCATCTCATCCAAGCCATCTTTGCATATCATAACTAATATCATAAAGATAAAACAAAAAACTAAGGGAAACATGGTAAGGAACATAACAAAAAAACCATAATGAGATAAACAAACTAGATACAACTATAGTAGATGTCCAATAATACGTCTAACATAGACTTGGCAGGAGCTAAGACATGTTCAAGCTCAACCTCAAATATAATCATAGCAAAAGAAATTATAAAATAGAAAACTAAAATGTCTTAATACATCAAGCTAGAAAGAAATTAAGATGCCACCTCGAAACTAAAGGTTTCACCAACTTCTGCCTTCAATGACCCAAACCTAGCCATGTGGAGGATGTCAAGGAGCGCCCATCCCTATATGGTTAAATCATGTAGGCATCGAAGTATACATCAGTACTTTGAATGTATTGGTATGTAGGTATGCAATGCATGACATGAAAATAGTGAAGAAATGATTCATTCTAAGTCTCATGTTAACATCACACATTTACGAGGCAATTAGTAGGTTATGATCAAGCCAATATCATTTAAACATCAAATGCAACTCTAGAAAGAACAATGTAGGACGCATGGATGAACATAGTCGCAAATAAAGAAAATTATATAAACATGGAATATACATATGGGTGATCATTTATATATTTTACTTTAGCTATAAAATATGAGATAATGCATATGAGAAGTAATGAAATTACCCTTACTTGAATGCATGATGAGACACATAGACTTAAGGTTAGTGAGATAACATATGTTGTTATGAACCATTAAAATATTAATATCCTTGGGTGAACAATACATCACTTTACATAAAAGACTATATTATTATAAAAGAAACATTAGTAATCATAATGGAGACCACCTTACATACTTGAAGACATAGTCATATACCTTTAGGAGAAATACTATTTGAACTTGTGAAACAATGAGTCGTAGGAACTTTAAAACACCTTTGGACATAATATGAAGGAACCATCATAAATCATCGTAGGACACCTTGGGAACGTGAGAGAACATGAACATATGTGAGAGAAACCTTTAACCAACATAAACCATGTGAGCTAAAATATGGATTCCCGATGTTTTCCCTACACCAGAAGTGTCACAACCCGGATCTTGGGCCTATGAGTGACATGGCGAATGGGAACCCGAGAGTCCCCAAATAAGCCTCAAAGTACCCATATTCACATCATAAGTTCGGAAGCGTAAATGAATAATAAACACATAGTTCTAAGGGGCGGGAAAGTAGGACTCATGCTATGGGGATATCATAGGGAAAGGGAATAACATGGATCCACATAACACATAACACATAAATACTAAGGGGCGTGTAAGTATGACTGAGTCTATGGGGGCAATTAGGGACTTAGGATTTTTCACATCATAATATATAACCATATCATAAAACTCATGACCAATTCATGTAACAATAACCAATAGGTAACCGTATCCAAAAGTATAAGCTCCAAATACAACACTTAGTATATAAACGTAAAGGAGTTTACAAGATGTACAACAATGCCTCTAGTCAAAAGATAGGACGAGGGCCAAGACATACCTCGGTTTCACCTTCAGATGTAAATAACATTAACAAAAGCTCCAAAGGTAGATGAATGGTGGTTTCTCTTTGGAAGATAAGACTCACCACAACAAGCAAATCTCAAGATCCAAGCTAATGATCGTACGATGGATGAAAGTAGTCCTCCGTCCCTACATATTTAGATTATGTAGGCAAAAGTATGCATTAGTACGTTTGAATGTACAAATATGTGGGCATGTAATGCATATGACTTATCAAACCTGCATTCGATGTTAGATGACAGGGGCACATAATATAGAAAGAAGTATATATCCAAAGAAGAGTATATAACAATATGCAATGAAATGCACATGCATTAAATGCAAAAAAATGCTTATATAAGAGGGGATGAGACCTCAACTGACCTATAAGACAAAGCAAGCCATTACTTGGAATCCCAATGTTATCCCCACATCGAAAAAGAGATAGTCTACTTGCCAAAGGTAAACCATGCTTCTCCTTATACTTCTTCTATTTCAGAGAAGTGACCTTCCTTACGGGTCTCTCATTTTGGTTTGGATTTTCACAATTTTATTATATCATATCAATATTGTAACTGCACTTACGAGCCTCCCGTTTTGTCTTGCCATATACATATACCTATCCTGGGATATAGTTCAAGGAAAGGGAAAGAACCCTTAGGGATAGCCCTGGTGCCCCCAATCCATTAGTGCTAATTCATCATCCCAAAATAATACATACACATATACATGATTTTAAAAGAGATACAAGTCATGTAAAATCACTTCAATACATAATTGGGCTTAAAAGAAAAACATGATTCATAGATTTCGTACTTAGGCTCAAATGCCAAATCATAATCCATATCATACTTTCCACGTATATGAATAGCCCATTCATAATATCCAAATGAGATGTAAACACCCAATATGCTCAATGAGCCAAATATCATAGACATTTGTGTGATCACATTCTTGTCATAACCAACATCATATCAAAATTATATATATAAATATAGTTGGGCTTAACCCAATTCATAATTTTCATAAAATCCAATGCTCATGAATGCATATGCTATGAATGAGATGAGAATAAATGTAGATTCAAACTTAAATCAACAAATACATTATGAAATTTAAGTAAAGACATGAGTAAAATATGCATTTAAATCGTAATATAGGTTATCCATGCACAAATCAAGCTTTAAAGGGGATATGCACATTCATAACTTCATAAATTTAATGTAATTCATCATATTAGGGCTTAAATCAACTTAAAATCATCAAATAAGCATAGCCCATACTTCAATTGAATTTAATAAACAATATTTTCAAAACCCATAATTAAAGTAAGCATAATTTCCATAAATCAAGAATAAAAAGAGTTCGGGTCTTTGAAACGACCCCAAAAAGTTCTGTCCTGAAAATGTGCCTTGGAAGTGTCCGAAATCGTAATTTCCATATAACTCAAAATCCATGTGTTGATATCGAAAATTTGACATCATATTATTGATCAGGAAGAAAAATTGAGTGGAAAATGAGTTTAACACCGATTTTAGAGCAACTGTATCAAAATTTTATTTTTCCAAAAATCCCTATCCAGTGTCGATCCGCGCCCTTGGTGCGACGCAGCCAGGGAACGGACTAGTGTTATTTTTGGCCCATTTCTTTTGTTCGGTCCAAGGCTTTTGGGTCTTGGGCCTAAGTCTTCCCATGCGTAAAATACCTATACTTAGCCATATTTCAACAACATATCATATAAGATATTCCCCAATAATCTCTCAAACACTTAGACAAACATTTCACTCAAAATCAAGGGTCCTAAATTCATTTTCTGATTTAAGAAATTTACTCAAGCTTCAAGTCTCCATTCAAATCTTCTTCAACAAATTCACCAAAGTTAAGATATGTGAGTTTCAACCATTAGGCCCTTTCACCCATAGTGTCCAAGCTTCCTTTTTACATAGATTTCATGTTTTTAAGATTATTTACTTATGGATCTTGCTTATTATGAATTTGACTATGAACTATGTTGAGGTTTCATAAAAGTGTGACTGTTCAAGCATGTTTTGAGCTATGAATCTAGTATCTATTTTGCAATCTGATAAAGGGTTCCAACGTATATTGCATGAGGGTTTACCAAGTATTGCTGGGTTGATTTACTTCAAGTTTTCTTGCATGATTTTACTCTTGAATTGTATGATTTTACACTAGAATTGCAACCCACCAAGTGTTTGATTAAATGTCTGGTTTAGGGTTGAGCTATTGATGATTCATTGCATGGCGTATGAGTGGTTTGATAAAATGTTCAGTTTAGGGTTCTTGAGCTATTGATGATCCATTGCATGTCCTATGACTTGAATGACTTTGTGATGAAGAAAGGAAGGTATATATTTCTTGATTTCATGAAAAGTATCTATATTGTTGCAAGTTGACCACACTTTGTTGAGGGGGTGCTATACCTCAATCACTATGAATGGTAGGGTGAGACAACCATCAACCAATTGAGGGGTTCACCTCAATTGCCATGGATGGTAGGGCGTGAAAACCATTAACCAATTGAGGGGTTGATACTTCAATTGCCATGGATGGTAGGGCATGAAAACCATCAACCAATTGAGGGGTTGATACCTCAATTGCCATGGATGGTAGGGCTTGACAACCATTTACCAATTGAGGGGTTGATACCTCAATCATCATGGATGGTAGGGTGTGAAAACCATCAAGAGGTCTCCTACTACACATATAATATGTTCTATATAACCATGTTTTAGTTCAAGCATCATTCATGCATGTTATATTGCTATTATGCTATCTATTGCTTATGATATTGCATTTTTCCTATATTTCCTATCTCTTGTTGCATTACATCCTATATATTTAGTACACTCAAAAGTACTAATGCATACTCTATGCCTACATGATGTTACCATGCAGGAATTGGAGCTCCCTACGACCATCCTCATCCTCCCCGTGGCTAGTACTACCTTCACAAAGCAAGTTGGTGAGTCCTCAACTCCGAGGACATGCTTCTCTTGATTTATGCTATGTACTGACTCTTTTTATGTTAGAAACTTATGACTGTAAGGTTCAGCCTAGAGATTGTCTTGTCCCTCACTCCTATCTATGTAGTCGAGGTGTTGTTGGAACCTTATGATGTATTAATGCTATATTATTGGCTTGTTACGTTTCTATAGTATCAAGCATGTCCCTTAGCCCTGTATTCCCATTTTACTATCTCTTGTTATTGTTTTATTCTGCGACCAAGGATGTGAAATGATATGCTAAAAGACTTGCTTGGGGTCTCATCGGGGTTCTATTCGCCATGTTACATCTAGACCCTATGCTTGGGTCATGACAAACTTGGTATCAGAGTACTAGGTTGTTAATGGTCCTGGACATCCAATACACCACATTGATTAGAATCTTTTTCATGGTTCTATTGTGCACCACAATTATGTGTAAGAGGCTATGAGACGTTTTAGGAAATGTTCCCCTTCTTTGTGATCTATGTCGTGCTATAGAAGTTAGATAACATTTCCCCTCTAATGAATGTTCTTTTCCATTTTTAGATCATTCCTAACACAAGAGGAAGAAGAGCCCGCACTCCCGAAGAACAACCGACTCATGAAGAGCTCTGGGATGCTCTCACCTTGCTAGCTCAAGCCATGACTAATCAAGTAAATCAAGGGGCCCAAGCCCCTCATTCTCCTACTCTAGCATCTCGGGTGAGGGACTTTATGAGGATGAACCCACCGAAGTTCAATGAGTCTAAAGTAGATGAGGACCCTCAAGAATTTATTGATGAGGTGTACAAAGTGTTGTCTATTATAAGTATTAGGTCGGAAGAGAAGGCGAAGTTGGCAGCTTACCAACTCAAGGGGGTGGTCCAAATATGGTATACTCAATGGAAGGAGAAGGGGAACAACAATATGATCCTTTAGGAGGAGTTTAAGGTGGCTTTCCTCAATCGGTCTTCCCTCTTAAGCTTAGAGAGGCCAAAATGATGGAGTTCATAAATTTGAAGCAAGGGTATATGAGTGTGACGGAGTATACCCTCAAGTTCAACCAACTCTCTAAATATGCTCCACACTTAGTTGCAGACTCGAGGTCTAGAATGAATAAGTTTGTGATGGGTGTATCTGATTTGGTGAATGAGGAGTGTTGTGCCGCTATGTTGATTAGTGACATGAACTCACCCCACCTCATGAATTATGAGAAACAATTGGAGGGGGAAAAGTTGAGAAAGAGGAGAAGTGGTGAGGCCGAGAGGGCCCATTTTTATGGTAAGTTCCAAGGTCCCAAGGGTGGTTTCATCAAGACCAAGGGTCTTCTCACGCTCCTAATAGAAGGGCTGTAATGACTACCCAAGGGCCCAAGGTGAGGGTGGTGTGGTGCCTAACGCTATGTGTCCAAAATGTGGTAGGGTCCATGGTGGTCCATGTTTGAGGGACACTAATGCTTGCTATAATTGTGAGGAAGTGGGTCACAAGAATGTTGATTATGCTCATAATCAAAACAAGGGTAAAGATGTTCTTCCACAAGGCCGGGGTGCAAATATGGTTCCTTTAGGGAGAGGAGGTCAATAAGGTGGTGCCCCAAGACATAATTGGTTCTATGCTCTTCAAGGGAGCTAAGGGGTAGATGAGGTGCCCGATGTCATCACCGGTATGTTAAAAGTCTTTAATTTTGATGTGAATGCATTGATAGACCTGGGTGCCACTTTTTCTTTTGTTATTCTTTTGTTTCCAAAACATTTCATGTTGAATCTGAACTGTTGTGTGAGTCTTATAAGGTATCTACTCCTATTAGTGGGTCTATTGTTGCTAGAAAGGTCTATAGAAATTATCCCATTTGTATCTTGCATGAAATTTTGCCTTGTGATCTTGTTGAGTTGGATATGGTGGATTTTAATGTCATTCTTGGGTTGGATTGGTTGCATGTTTATTATGCCTCTATTGATTGTAGAACCCGTAGGGTCAAATTTCAATTCCCAAATGAAGCTGTCCTTGGGTGGGAGAGTCATGATGTGATGGTCAAGGGTAGGTTCATCTTTTGCATTAAAGCCCAAAAGTTGATCTCTAAGGGGTGTCTCTATCATCTTGTGAGGGTTAGGGATGTTGAGTCTAAAGTTCTTCCTATAGAGTCGGTTCTTGTGGTTAGTTAGTTTCTTGATATCTTTCCAAATGTCCTTCTTAGTGTTCCTCCCGAAAGGGGACTTAGACCTCCTTCTCGATACTCAATCCATTTCTATTCCCCCTTATCGTATGGCCCCGACGAAGTTAAAGGAATTGAGGAACAATTGAGGGACTTGTTGGAGAAGGATTTTATTAGGCCTAGCCAATCACCTTGGGGTGCACGGGTGTTGTTTGTGAAGAAGAAGGATGGTTCTCTTAGGATGTGTATTGACTACCGACAACATAATAGGGTCACCATAAAGAATAAGTATCCTCTATCAAGGATTGATGATTTGTTTGACCAACTTCAAGGGGCTAGTCACTTCTCTAAGATTGATCTTCGGTCCAGGTATCAACAAGTGAAGGTGAGGGAGTGTGATATTCCTAAGACGGCTTAATAGACTAGGTATGAGCATTATGAGTTTGTTGTTATGTTATTTGGGTAGACCAATGCACTGACTATCTTCATGGATCTTATGAATAGGGTCTTTAAACCCTACCTTGATTTGTTTGTTATGGTTTCCATTGATTATATCTTGATCTATTCTCACATTGAGGAGGACCATATGAGTCATTTGAGGGTAGTCCTATGAAAATTGAGGGAAGAAAAGTTGTATGCCAAGTATGAAAAGTGTGAATTTTGATTGAAGGAGGTTACCTTTCTAGGTCATGTCATGGCACAGAATGGTATTAAGGTGGATCCTAAGAAAATGGATCTGATTAGGAATTATCCTAGACCTTTGAGCCCGTTGGATATTAGAAGCTTCTTGGGCTTAGTGGGTTACTATAGGAGATCTGTGAACAGGTTCTCTTCTATTGCTTCTCCCATGACTAAGTTGACCTAAAAGAAGGCTAGATTTATGTGGACCGATGAGTGTGAAAGGATCTTCCAATTCTTTAAGGATAAGCTTGTCTCCAGTCCTATCTTGTCTCTACCTGAAGGGTTGGAATGGTTTGTTGCGTATTGTGATGCCTTATGAATTGTTTGGGTTGTGTTTTGATGCAAAATGTTAAAGTGATAGCCTATGCTTCTAGACAACTCAAGATGGATGAAAAGAATTATCTTACTCATGATCTTGAGTTGCCCACCATGATATTTGCTTTAAAAATTTGGCGTCATTATTTGTATGGGGTGCATGTTGATGTGTTTACAGATCATAAGAGCCTACAGTATGTGTTCACTCAAAAAGATCTCAACTTGAGTCAACGAAGGTGGTTAGAGCTTTTTAAGGATTATGATATGAGTATGCACTATCACTTCGGAAAGGCTAATATTGTGGCCGATGCTTTGAATAGGGTGTCTATGGGTAGCCTAGCTCATGTTGATGATGGGGTGAAAGAGGTGGCTAGAAAGGTTCATCGGTTGCCTAGATTGGGAGTTAGGTTGGAAGAGATTGATAATGGTGGTATTGTGCTTGTTGATGGCTCTAAATCTTCCTTGGGTGATGAGGTAAAACCAAAGCAAGATCTTGACCCCTTCTTGATAGAATTGAAGGCCTTGGTGAGAGAGGGCAAGGTGGAGGTTTTCTCCCAAGGGGGAAATGGTTCCCTTAGGTACCAAGGTAGGTTCTGTGTATCTAGTGTTGACATCTTGAGAGAGAGGACTCTTGATGAGGCTAAAACACCCCAAACTTTCCTAGGAATGCCCCCATAATCATACTTCCTTTACATCTCAAATCGGGGATATTTTAAACCCCTCCACGTAGCTCGGAAAGACCCTATGATACATTATTTTAAATATCTCAAAATCCATACAAAATTTCACAAATCCGACCTTATATTCTTGTTCAGAGGGAAACATTAAGTGGGAAAACGAGTACCTACAAGGCATACTTTTTCCGTGCAAAGAAAAATAACTTTTGGTGAAACTTCACAAAAACAGTAGCTGTCCGCGACAGCTCCGCGACGCGGACCTGACATGGACTAGTTCAAAATTTTCCAAAAATTATTCTTTTTACTCCAAGGCAATTGGTAAATAGCCCTATACGTATATACACGTAAATTCCTCATTGTCTAGCCGTTTTGAGCCCTAAAAACCAACCAAAACCCTCTCAAAATCCTCTCTAATCTTCATCAAATTCTCCACTCATTCTCAAGGTTTTCAAGAAGTCTTGTTGAAATGCAAGGAAACCAAGTCAAGCCCCAAGTCCTCCTCAAGATTCAAGTGTCCCAATCTCTTTTCGGATCTAAGGATTTCATTCAAGCTTCAAGTCTCCATTTCAAATCTTCTTCAAGAAGCTCTCCAAAGTCAAGGTATGTGAGTTTCTTTCATGGGTTCCGTTTACCCATGATGCCCAAGCCTCCTTTTACTTAAAATTGTATTATTTAAATTTGATTTACTCTTCTGACTTACTTATTATGAAATTCACTGCACACTATGTTGGGTTTTATGAAATTGTGATTGTTTTAGCATGCTTTGAGCTATGAATCCTAGATCTATTATAAGATTTAATGAACGATTTTGATGTATATTTCTTGAGGGTCTTACCAAGTATCTATTGAAGGTTTTACATTGAATTTTCTAGCTTGAGTTCACTCTTGAATTGTGTGTTTCTACACTAGCATTATAAACCCGCCAAGTGTTTGATAAAATGTCTCTTTAAGAATTCTTTAAGTTTTGATGATCTTTTGGTTGAGTTATGATTCAAGTGACTCTATGATGATTATGAGCTTTCTAACGATGTGTTTAAATCATGAAAATATTGATGATGTTTTAGGGCCAAGTTAAGCCCCTTTTTCTAAGATTATACCTCTTGTGAGCCCTTGATATTGATGTTAATGAAAGGATAACGTTGATGATGATCTATTCTTATGATTGACGTTAAGCTTACCATATGAGGTCAATGATGTTAAGAGCTACTTGTGCCATGTCTCTATGTTTATTGCAAGTTATTAAAGTATGATTATTTTATGTATTTTGTGGGATTAGACTTAGCACCGAGTGGACTAGAGGCGAGTCCCCAAGTCCTAGAACTATGTGCCACCATAAGTAAAGGGATTAGAGATAAGTCCCCAAATCTCTAAGATGCTAGTACCCTAAATGTGAGGGCTTGAAGCAAGTATCCGAGTCTGGGCTTGAGGCGAGTATACGAGTCCAAGAACTAGAGGTGAGTACCCGATTTACACAAGGTTTAGTGGATCCACTTAAACATTTGGAGGTTCACCTTGGCAAGTAACATGCCCCGTTCTTCTTATGTAGGGTTAGTATAGGGATTCCAAGTTGTAGCTTGCTTGGCCTTATGTTATGTTAGTTGAGGTTTCTTACCACACTTATATATTATATTCTATGTAAGATTAATGATTTGTCAAGCACTATTTACTTAATCATTGTTCATACATGCCAAATGTGCTAGCGTATACTTTATGCTTACATGATGCTACCATGTAGGAACCGGAGCTTCATTTGATTATCTTCCTCCCCCACTTGGCTATGTGGGTTGTTCAAGTTATCTTTTAGTTAGTCCTCATGTCGGGGACAATATCTATCTTCTATTATACTTATCTTAGATTACATCTTGTACATTTTGGAGTACGTATTGTCATTACTATGAGGGTGAGCCCGGTTGTTTATTTTGGCCCCCACTCTTATCTATGCAGTAGAGTTATTGTTGGATATGTGTTGTATCTGTGCTATAAATCTTGACTCTCTTTTTTCTTAATGTTTATGATATGAAAGTTTACCCTAAGTCCCAGTTCTCCTTGTTTATGCTTATCTCTTATTGTCATTTTAAATGCTTCCACGACCAAGGATGTGTAATGATATATTATGTGGCTTGTTTAGGGTTCCTTCGGGTTCCCCATTCGCCGGTCACATGTAGGCCCTAGGCTTGGTTTATGACAAATATGGTATCAGAGTACTAGATTGTTAGATCCTTGGAGTCTAACACATCGCGTCGATTAGAGTCTTATTCATGGTTGTGTTGTGCACCACAACTATGAGTAGGAGGATATGAGATGTTTTAGGAAATGTTTCCCTTCTTCATGTTCTAAGTCATGGTATAGAGTTGTAGTAAGTTTTCCTCCCTAATGATTGCTCTTTACTCTTCTAGTTGATCATGCCACTTTAAAAAGAAAGGCAAAGGGAGATAAGTTGAAGGTTTTGATTTTTTGATGGATCTGAGTTTCACTATTCCTTTCATTATTTCTTTTAGTTTCTAATACACTTCTTTGTGTCCCGAGTTGTTATATGAACCTTTGGTGTCTATACTTTTTGTTGAGTGTATTGTTGCTAGAAGGTTCATAGGTGTTGATCCAGTTTCATATTGCATTAAGTCTTACCTTGTGGCTTATTGGAGTAGATGTGGTGGATTTGATGTCATACTTGGGATGGAATAATTGCATGCCTGTTGTGTCTTCATGGATGGTAGGACACGTGGAGTTAGATCCCAATTCCCTAATGAGCTCATCTTTGAGTGGGAGGTTGTTAAGTGGTAGCGAAGGAGGTAGGTCCACTTCTTGTCTTAAGGTGCAATTGATCCCTAAAGGTTGCATTCATCATCTTGAGAGAGTTAAGGGTGTTGAATCTAATGTATTTTCTATTAAGATGTTTCCAGTAATCAATAAGTTCTTGAGAGTCCTTTCCGATATTTTGAATTTGGGGCAGTGTCTTTTGGTTTGACTAGTCTACCGGCCTTGCCTATAAGTCTCATGAATAAGATCTTTAGTATCTTCTCTATTAGGTTTATGGTGGTTTTGGGTATGATGGTTTGTTTCCCTAAGTGAGGAAGTGCATGTGAGTCATTTGAGTGTAGTACTACAATTTTTAAGGAATAAAGATGGATGCGAAATAGGAGAAATGGGAGTTTGGGTGGTAAGAGGTTGCCTTCCTAGGTCGTGTTGTGCCGGATGATGGTATTAAGGTGGACCCTAGTAAGACGAAGGTGATTAAAGATTAGCCTAGACCTTGACTTCATCGGATAATAGGAGCTTCTTGGACTTAGCAGGCTATTACCAAAGTTTGTGAATAGGTTCTCTTCTATTGCTTCTCCTATGACTTACTTGACCCTAAGTAAGACCAATGTTCTGATCGACGTTTTAAGTAGGGTGATTTGATAGGTACGGGAGTTGCTATTTCTTGTGTTATTCCTTTGTGCTAATAGGACCCATGTGTATGTCCCGGAGGGTTATGTGAGTCTATTATGGCTAGGAGGGGTCTATAGGGGTTGCCTCATTTGCATGAGGTCTTGTTTTGTGGTCTTGTTGAGCTTGGGATGGTGGGTTTGGAGGTCTTGGGGTGGATTGGTTACATGCACATCATGCTTTCAATAAGTGTATAACGTATAAAATTGTAATATGATTGTTAAGGATGGTCGATCTATTTGGTCAACTACGATGGGTTAGTCACTGTTGTAAGATTGATCTTTAGTTCGAGTTTTGTCCCCAAGTAAGGATGACAGTAGGTGATATTCCTAAGTGTCTTTCTGGACTAGGGGTGAGCATTTGAGTATTGTTGGAGTTTTTTGGTTGTCTTATGTACCAACTATGTTTATGGGTTTCATAAATAGGGTCTTAAAATCGTACCTTGACATGTTGGTGGTGGTCCTTAGCGGTGGTGCATTGATTTATCTTGAGCTTGTGAATCATTTGGGGTAGTGTTGCAAGTCTTGGATGATGAGGGGTTGTTCGCTAAATATGATGGGTGTGAACAGAAGATAACAAGAATGTGGTTAGAACTCCTTAAGGATTATGATATGAGTGTGCGTTAATTTCCCCCGCAAGGCTTATGTTGTGGTCGGTGCTCTAAGTGGCCTAGCACGTGTTGATGGTAGTGGCAAAGAGGTGACTGGAGGGGTCGATCAGTTGGCTAGGTTGGGGGGTTAAGTTGGAAGAAGTTGAGCATGGTGGTGTAGTATTCTTGATGGATCCAAATCTTCTTTGGATGGAGAGATCTGATTAAGCAAGGACTTGATTTCATCTTATTAGTTGGAAGTTTTGGGTGAAGAGATGGTAGAGTGGAGGTTGTCTCCCAAGGGGCAGATAGTGGTTTATGGTACCAAGTGGACTAGGTGGGTTTAAGGTTAACAATTGAGTTTAGAATTGTGAGTCCTTATAGAGTGTAGAAGGAGGTTGGTAAGGTTGCTTAAGAATTGGAATTACATAGGGATATGGTTATGGTTTGTTCGGCTTTCATGTTTTTGGGTTGAGGGATGTGTTGGTGATTCTAGTGTCATAGAACTCTTTGAGGTTATGGGTTTTGTAGGGTAAAAGTTGGCTCAGGAGAAGGTCCTGATGGAGGTAATGGATGGAAGGGATAAAGTAGTTGATTGATGAGGACATAGTGTTCGTCAAGGCCCATTGGAAGAATCGCCAAGTCGATAATGCCTCCCGGGGGGTCAGAGCAGGCATGGAAAAGTGATATCTGTACCTTTTCCATTCTATTCAAGCGTATAGTATCATGTCAAACCCTTTTTGTGATTTCGTGTCTCATGTTCCAGCCCCTAAGTCATTTGCATGCATTCATGTTTACATTGAAAAGGTTCATGATGATTTTACACTTATGTTGAGATTTTTCAAATGGTGTTTTAAGTATGTTGTTGCATTCTTATTGGGGCTTGTCTCTTTATGATTGCTCTTCTCTTGCATGTTTCTTTAACATTCGGGGACGAATGTTCCCAAGGGGAAGATATTGAAATGCCCCACACTTCCTTGGAATGCCCTCATAATCGTAGGTCCTTTATATATCAAATCGGGAATATTTAAACACCCTTCCATATAGCTCGGAAAGACCCTATGTTGCATTTTTTTTTCAATATCACAAAATTCGTGTATACTTTCACAAATTCGACCTCATATTCTTGTTCAGAGAGCAAAATTATGTGGGAAAACGAGTACCTACAAGGTATACTTTTTTCGTGCCAAGAAAAATAATTTTTGGTGAATCTTCGCAAAAATAGTAGCTGACCACGACGGGTCCGCGATGCGGGCTAGTTCAAAATCTTTTGAAAATTGTTCTTTTCACTCCAGAGCAATTGGGTAATAACCCTATACCTATATACACGAAAATCCCTCATTGTCTAGCCGTTTTGAGCCCTAAAAACCAACAAAAAACCTCTCAAAATCCTCTCTAATCTTCATCAAATTCTCCATTCATTCTTAAGGTTATCAAGAATTCTTGTTGGAATCCAAGGAAACCAAGTCAATACACAAGTCCTCTTTAGGATTTAAGTGTAATAATCTCTTTACGGATCTAAGGATTTCATTCAAGCTTCAAGTCTCCATTTCAAATCTTCTTCAAGAAGATCTCCAAAGTCAAGGTATGTGGGTTTCTTTCATGGGTTCCTTTCATCCATGATGCCCAAGCCTCTTTTTACTTAAGATTGCATTATTTAAAGTTGATTTACTCATGTGACTTACTTATTATGAAATTCACTGCACACTATGTTGGGGTTTATGAAATTGTGATTGTTTTAGCATGTTTTGAGCTATGAATCCAAGATCTATTGTAAGCTTTGATGAAGGATTTTGATATATATATTTCTTGAGGGTGTCACCATGTATCTATTGAAGGTTTTATATTGAATTTTCTAGCATGATTTCACTCTTGAATTGCACGCTTTTATACTAGTATTACACATCCACCAAGTGTTTGATAAAATGTCTTTTTAAGGATTCTTTAAGTTTTGATGATTTATTGGTTGAGTTATGATTCAAGTGACTATGATGATTATAAAATTTCTAAAAGATGTGTTTAAATCATGAAAATATTGATGATGTCGTAGGGCCAGATTAAGCCCCTTTTTCTAAGATTATACCTCTTGTGAGCCTTTGATGTTGATGTTAATGAAAGGATAACATTGATGATGATCTATTCTTATATTGAAGTTAAGCTTACCATATGAAGTCAACGATGTTAAGAGCTACTCGTGCCATGTCTCTATATTTGGTTCAAATTATTAAACTATGATTATTTTTTATATTCCATGGGATTAGATTTAGCACCGAGTGGACTAGAGGCGAGTCCCCAAGTCCTAGAACTACGTGCCACTGTAGGTAAAGGGATTAGAGGTGAGTCCCCAAATCTCTAAGAGGTAAGTACCCAAAATATGAGAGCATAAGATGAGTACCCGAGTCCGGGCTAGAGGCGAGTACCCGAGTCCAAGAACTAGAGAAGAATACCCAGTTCTCACAAGGCTTAGAGGATCCACTTAGTCATTAGGTGGTTCACGTTAGCAAGTAACTTTCCCCTTTCTTCCGGTGTAGGGTCAATATCTGGATTGCAAGTTGTAGCTCGCTTGGTCTTATGTTATGTCGGTTGAGGTTTCTTCCCACACTATATATTATGTTCTATGTAAGATTAATGATTTGTAAAGCATGATTTACGTAAGCATTGTTCATACATGCTATATTATTATTATGCTATCTATTCCTTATAATATGCATTTTGATTATGATGTCTATCTCTTGTTGCATTGCATCCCACATACTTAGTACTTTCAAATGTACTAATGCATACTCTATACCTATATAATGTTACCACGTAGGAACTGGAGCTCCATTTGATCATCTTTCTCCCCTACTTGGCTAGAAGGGTTGTTCAAGTTAGCTTTTGGTGAGTCCTCATGTTGGGAAAAATATCTATCATCTATCATGCTTATGCTTAGACTACATCTTGCAGATTTTAGAGTGCTTATTGTCATTACAATTAGGTTGAGCCTGGTTGTTTGTCTTGGCCCCCACTCTTATCTATGTAGTAGAGGTGTTGTTGGACATGTGTTTTATCTATGTTATAAATCTTGACTCTCTTGCTTCTTGATGTTTATGATATGGAAGTTTACTCTTAGTCCCAATTTCTCTTGTTTATGCTTATCTCTTATTGTCATTTTAAATGCTTCCACGACCAAGGATGTGTAATGATATGTTATGAGGCTTGGTTGGGGTTCCTTCGGGTTCCCCATTCGTCGGTCACGTCTAGGCCCTAGACTTGGGTCATGATAGAGGCTCATAATTCGTTCTATTCTATTCACCCTGGTTCTATCAAGATGTATAGAGATTTGAGGGATGTCTTTTGGTGGGGAGGTATGAAGAAAGACATTGCCAAATTTGTATCCGGTTGTCATAGTTATCAACAAGTCAAAGTCGAACATCAAACGTCGGGTGTCCTAACCTAAGATATAGAGATTCCTACTTAGAAGTGGGAGGAAATTAACATGGATTTTGTGGTTTGGGTTCCTAAGACTAGAAAGGGTTTTGATTCTAATTGGTTTATGGTTGATAGAATGACCAAGTCGACTCATTTTCTACTAGTTAGGACTACTTATGGGCCGAAGACTATGCTAAATTGTACATTCATGAGTTGGTTAGATTAGATGGGGTACCATTATCTATCTGATATTGATGCTCAGTTCAATTCTCACTTTTGGAAGTCCATCTAAAGAGGTCCTGGTACCAAGGTTAATCTTAGTGCGACCTTTCATACTCAAACAGATGGCCAAGATGAAAGAACTATCCAAACTCTTGAGGATATGCTTGGAGTTTGTATTTTAGAGTTTAAAGGTAGTTGGGATGATCATCTTCCATTGATTGAGTTTGCTTATAATAATAGCTATCTTTCTAGCATTGGTATGGCTCCTTTTGAGGCCCTCTATGGTAGGCGATGTAGATCACCGGTTGGGTTGTTCTAAGTCGGAGAAATGGCTTTGTTGGGTCCGAATCTGGTCATGGAGGCTATGGAGTAGGTAAGGTTAATTAGAGAAAGGTTGAGAACATCCCAAAGTCATCAAAAGTCCTATGCCAATGTGAGGAGAAGGGATCTTAAATTTAAGGTTGGTGATTAGGTCTACTTGAAGGTATCACCCATGAAGGATGTGGTTCGTTTTGGTAAAAAAGGTAAATTAAGTCCAAGATATGTGGATCCTTATAGGGTGTTGAGGAGGATTTGTAAGGCAGTCCATAAGTTGGAGTTGCCTAGTGAAATGAACTTGGTTCATATGGTCTTTCATGTGTCTATGTTAAGGAAATGTGTGGGTAAACCAAATGCTATTGTCCTATTGGATATTGTGGGTGTTGTTGAAGAAAACTTAACTTATAAATAGGTTCCAGTAGAGATCATGGATAGACAAGTGAAGTGGTAGAGGAACAAGGATGTGGCTTCCATTAAAGTCCTTTGGAGGAATCAACAAGTTGAAAGTCCCACATGGGAAGCCGAGGTAGATATGCAAAAATGATACCCCTATCTCTTCCATTCTACTAAAGACTAAGGTACTACTTCTAAGTTCCCTATGTGATTTCAAGTCTTATGTTTCAGCCCCTATGTCATTTGCATGCATTCATGTTATGTTGACAAATTCATAGTGAATTTGCCACTTACATTGAGATTTTTGAAATGATATTTAAGTGCATTATTCTCTTCTTGTTCGGACTGATTTCTTCATGATAACTCTTCTTATATGCTGAAACGACCCCAAAAAGTGCTCGAAAATGTGCCTCGAAAGTACTCGGAATTGTAATTTCCATATATCTCAAAATCTATGCATGATATCAAAAATCCGACTATATATTCTTGTTGGGGGTCAAATTAAGTGGGAAATGGGTCTAAGCTTGATTTAAGAGCAACCGTAGCAAAATTTGAAAATCGCGAAAATGCGATTTCCAATGAAGTTTCCGCGCCCCTGGCATGACGCGCCAAGGGCGCGCCTCTGTGTAATTTTGTGCCAGTTTTTCTTGTCCAATCCAAGGCTTTTAGGTCTTGGGCTTAAGCCTTCCCATACATGAAAATACCTATAATTAGGCTTATTTCACCCTCATATCATCCAAGACATTCCCAAATACTCTCTCAAATACTTAGAGAATATTTTATCTCCAAATTTCAAGTCCCAAGACTTATTCGGATTTTAAGATTCTCATTCAAGCTTCAAGTCTCCCTCTCCAATGTTCTTTAAGGATCCTACAAAGTCAAGGTATGTGGGTTTTTTACATGGGTTCCTTTCACCCATGATGCCCAAGCTTTCTTTTACCTAAAATTGCATGATTTAAAGTTTATTTATTCATGGGTATAACTTATTATGAATTTCACTACACATTATGTTGGGGTTTTATGAAATTATGGTTGTTTTAGCATGTCTTGAGCAATGAATCTAAGATTTATTGTGAGATTTGATGAAGGGTTTTAATGTATATTTCTTCAGGGTGTTACCAAGTATCTATGGAAGGTTTTACACTGAATTTTCTAGCATGATTTCACTCTTGAATTACATGGCTTTGAATTAGTACTATACACCCGCGAAGTGTTTGATAAAATGTCCATTTATGATTTCTTGAGGAATTGAAGGTCCAGTGCATATATTATGAATTGAATGTCTATATGATGATGAAAGGAATATATGTATATGATATTATCTCTGTAATGTTGGGAATTGGCCAAGCCTCACTTGGGAGGTTTGTAGGCCCGGGTAAGTTTGTTGAGGGGTTTAAATCTCGATCGCCTCGCTCGGGAGATGGTAGGCCCGTGCAATCATTTTGAGGCATTTGTGCCTCGATCGCGTTGCTCGGGAGGCGGTAGGCCCTTGCAACCATGTCGAGGGTTTTTTACCTTGATGACCATGTTAGGGGGTTTGTACCTCATCAACAATGCTGGGGGTTTGTATCTCATTAACTTTGTTGAGGGGTTTGTACCTCATCAACCAATTGAAGGGTTCGTACCTCATTCGTCTCTGCAAGGAAGTGGTAGGCCTTGGATATTCACTATTAATAGTCTCTCCTTACACATGTTTTATGTTCTATATAAGCATTATTTTACTTTAAGCATTATTCATACATGTCATATTGCTATATGCTTATTCATTGCCTATGTTATGCATTTTGCTCATGATGCTCATCTCTTGTTGCATTACATCCTACATACTTAGTATATTCAAATGTACTAAAGCATACTCTATGCCTACATGATGTCACCATGTAGGAACCGAAGCCCCGCTTGATTATCCTCCTCTACATGGCTAGTACGATCTCTCTCAAAGATAGTTGGTGAGTCCTCCACTTTGGGGACATTGAGTTTAATCTTATGCTATGTATAAAAACTCCCTTTTTTTAATTGTGTACTTGACTATGAGGGTGAGCCCGGTTGCTTGTCTTGACCCTCACTAAGTTCCGTGGTTAGAGATGTTATTAGACATGTTATGTATAATGCTATGAGCTTTGACTCTCTCTCTTGACTCTTGATGTTTATGATATGAAAGTTGACCCTTAGCCCCGATTATCCCTATTTACTATCTCTTATTGTATTTTATCGCTTCCGCGGCCAAGGATGTGTAATGATATGTTTAGAGGCTTGCTTGGGGTCCCTCCGAGTTCCCCATGCACTGTGTCGCATCTAGGCCCTAGGCTTGGGTCGTGACACGTACACTTCTTTGAAATTCAGGGACGAATGTTCCCAAGAGGGAGATATTGAGACGACCCCAAAAAGTGCTTGAAAATGTGCCTCGGAAGTGCCAATAATCGTAATTTCCATATATCTCAAAATCCGTGCGTGATATCGAAAATCCTACTTCAAATTGTTGATCGGGGGCAAAATTGTGTGGGAAATGCATCTAACCCCGATTTTAAGCAACCGTATCAAAATTTCATTTTCCCGAAAATCCATTACCCAGTGTTGATCCGCGCCCTTAGCGCGACGCAGCCAATGCGCGGACTAGTGTTATTTTTGGCCAATTTTTGTTGTTCGGTCCAAGGCTTTTGGGTCTTGGGACTAAGTCTTCCTAGGCGTAAAAATACCTATACTTCACCATATTTCAACATTATATCATACAAGACATATCATAGTACTCTCTCAAACACTTAGACAAATATTTCACTCAAAATCAAGGGTCCAAACTCATTTCCGGATTCAAGAAATTCACTCAAGCTTCAAGTCTCCATTCAAATCTTCTTCAAGGAATTCACCAAAGTTAAGGTATGTGGGTTTCAAACATTGGGTCCTTTCACCCGTGATAGAGGGTACTGGTTCTTTATGGTAACCCTATTAAGTTGACGGTAATCAATGCACATTCTAAGAGAACCATCCTTTTTCTTCACAAACAAAACCGGTGCACCCCAAGTGACTTCCTAGGCCTTATGAAACCCTTTCTAACAAATCCTTCAATTGATCCTTCAATTCCTTCAATTTCGCTGAGGCTATACAGTAAAAGGGAATAGAAAAGGGTTGAGATCGGGAGGGAGGTCTATACCAAAGCCTATTTCCCTTTCAGGAGGAACATCGGTAAGTTCATCGAGAAAGACATCAAGAAACTCATTGACCACTGGAACCAACTCAATGGAAGGACTTTGGACTCAGCATCCCTAACCCTCACAACATGATAAAGGCAACCCTTAGAAATCAATCTTTGGACTTTAAGACTAGAAAAGAATCTACCCTTGACCACCACATCATGACTTTCCCACTTAAGGATGGGCTTATTAGGGAATTGGGACTTAACCCTACGGGTTCTAAAATCAATAGAAGCATAATATGAATGTAACCAATCCATCCTAAGAATGATGTCAAAATCCACCATATCTAATTCAACAAAATCACAGGGTAATACTTTATGCAATATGAACATGAGACAATTTTTTATAGACTCTTTTAGCAACAATGGACTCACCAATGGGGGTTGACACTTCATAAGGTTCACACAATAATTTGGGATCCACATGAAGCTTTTTGGCAACAAAAGGAGTAATCAATGAAAGAGTGGCACCCGGATCAATCAATGCATACACATCACAATCAAGAAACTTAACACACCTGTGAAGCACTACTCCAAAACTAGTGACCCCTAGAGGGGTATGGTTAAGAACATCAACGGTCATCGTTATAATTCTTAGTAACCTATGAACAATGTCTCAACATATGATCCTTTACGCCACACTCGAAACATGCACTCGAACCAGCTAAACCATCTCTTGGATAGTACTTTCCACACTTGTGGCACGGAGGAGAAGCTCGAGCACTAACACCCTTGCCTTTCCTTTGAGCATATGGACAATCAACAATCTTGTGGCTTATCTTGCCATACCAAAAGCATGCACTCGTGTTCCTCCAACATGTGCCACCATGATTCCTCCCATATTTTGGGCACCTAGGATGGGTCACTCCACCATTGCCATCGGGCTTAGCATATGGAAGCCTACTTTCAAATTGAGCCCTTCTTCATCCTTCCTTTCAAGCCATCGGGAAATCTCCCATCTTATGCCTAACACCGTCACACTTGAAAAAACCTTCGGTATCCACCTAACACCTTCCTTGATGCTTCTTGCCACACCCTTGACAATTGGCAAAAGGGATCCTTTTCTTCTTGTACTTGAGAACAAGAAGATTAGTAGAAGATGAGGCACAACCAACTCGGGCCCTCTTAGCCTTCCTCTCCCTCCTCTTATCCTTGATGTCTCTGGGGCACCCACTTTTTGATTATGTTGGGCGGTTACAACCTTGGCCAGTAGATATAGTGCATTACGAACCTCCGCATTTGACATGTCATCGTTGGGAAGTTGACCCTCAAGTGAGAGATGGTTATTGTCCCGTCTACCATTCTGAATAGCCTGAGATGTATTCTAAAATGTAATGGTTAGAAATCAGTAATAAGCCCTATAGGACTCAGCTCTACCACATGACATATATCATGAAAAAGGGAAACATTTCCTAAAATACCTCGTACCCTCCTATTTATAGTTATGGTGCACTTTACAACCATAAATAAGACTTTAATCAAAGTGATGTGTTGGATTTTCGAGAACCATTAACAATCTAGTATTGTGATACCAAGCTTTTCACGACCCAAGCCTAGGGCCTAGACGTGACACGACGAATAGGGAAACCTGAAAGGACCCTAAACAAGCCTCTTAGCATATCTATCACACATCCTTAGTCATGAAAGCAAAATAAGAATCACAAGTTATAATATAATGAGAAGAAGGCCTAAGGAAAGTCTTTGATATCCATAAGAGAATAAAAGAGTCAAGCACATAGAATAAATATATCATAGTATTAACAACACCTCTAACTTAGAATGGAGCGGGGCCAAGATATTTCTCGGGCTCACCCTCATAATAGTAAGTATTCAACATATGAAGGATTCTCAACATAACATGAAGTATGTATATATTATCATCAGAATTGAGGTCTCACTAAAGCTTTCTCCGAAGTCAGACTAGCCACGTGGAGGCGAACGATCGGAAGGAGCTCCGGTTCCTACTTGGTGATATCATGTAGGCATAAAGTATGCCTTAGTATGTTTATTTATACTAAGTCTGTGGGATGCAATGTAACAAATACATAACCCAATATAGTCAAAATGCATAATCATAAATAATGGATATATAATCTCAATGTGGAATGCATGATCAATGCTCATTATAACATATGCATGTAAAACATTTAACTTGCATAATTTATAATACATATGTGGGAAGAGACCTCAATCAACATAGATAAAGTATCTATAACTTGAAACTAAAGGCATGACACTCCCTCGGTAAAGGTGGCTGGGCATGACACCCTCCAACTAGTAATCGGGCATGACACCTGCCGGTGAAGTGTAGTCTACTTGTCAGGGCAAACCTAACATGATGAACATGATAAAGTGAACTAGATAGATCAACAAGTATAGCAAGGGTAATATGTAATTCCTATAGTGTCACATAGTTTAGAGACTAAAAACTTTATATAAGTACCCCTTGAGTCGAGCCCCCCATCTTAAGCCTCAATCGGTGCTAAGTCTAATCCCACAGAATAATTGAAATAATGATAAGTTCAATAACTTGTAAGAAACATGAAATATGGATTAACTAGTGCTTAAACATGCTTGACCTCTGTTAGTGAGCCTAACTTGTACATAAGAATAGATCATAATCATACATGAACCCTTGCTTTAACATGAATGACTCACAAGAGGTTAAAATCTTGAAATAGGGCACAACTTGTTACTTAAGAAATCAAAGATATTTTTCATAAATTAAATACATACTTGAAAGCTCTTAATCATTATGAAGTCACTTGACTTGTAAATCATGTAATAGATCATCAACAACTTGAGAATACTTATCATGTCTTTTTGTCAAACACAAGGTGGCTTCATGATACTTGTTCAAAATCATGAAATCTAAGAATAAAACAAGATGTGTAAACTTCATGCAAATCAACCCACCCAATATTTTAGTAAGACGCTCATTTAGGATATCTTGAAATCCATCACAAAACTCATAATAGTTATAGTTTCATAGCTCAAATCAAGCATAGTCTCAATAGACAAAACCAATTCATGAAATAAGCTTGAGTAGATATTCATGCAAAATCAATCAATACTTGGTAAAACCCCAACATAATTTATGTTCATATTTCATAGTAATAGGTACCCATAAGTAATATAATTTCAAATCATGCAATTTTCATAAAAAGAGAAGGTTGGGTTGCATGGGTGAAAGGACCCACGGATGAAGACCCACTGAAAGGATCCACGGATGAAGACCCACATACCTTAAGCCTTGAATTCCTTGAAATGAACTGGAAGTGGCTTTAGAGCTTGAAATGAATCCTTGAGTCCCAAAATTGAGCTTGAATTTCACAGATTTTAATGAGAAAATTGATAGAGTCTTAGAGAGATTTTAGAGAGGGTTTTTGTGAGATATAGAGTCAAAAAGGCTACGTACAAGAGATTTCAAGTTTAAGTGGACATGGGGCTATGAACCCAATGACCTTCGCCGAAATAGAAAAAAGTAAGGAAAATCTTGCACTGTTTCGCGCCCCTGGCGAGATGCGGACTATAATTTACAGTGATGCGCCCCCAGTGTGTTCCTCCCTAGGCGCAGACAACCACTAGAAATTGTAAAGTTAAAGAAAATTATTTTTCGCTACAGGTCTTCTAAAATATGGGTTATACCTATTTCCTACTCAACTTTTCCCCCTGATCGAGAATATGAAGTCGGATTTCCAAAGTCGCGCACACATTTTGAGATTTATGAAAATTACAATTCTGGGGCATTTTGAAGCACATGTGGGGTGTTTCAACCTAGAAGGTCAAGTTCCAATTTTTGAATGAGCTCATTCTTGAATGGAAGGATAGTGACTCCACTATAAAGGTTGATTTATTTCCTATATTAAGTACCGAAGGATCATTTCTAAAGGCTGTAACTATCTTATTATAAGGGTCAAAGATATGGAGTCTAAATCAGCTACTTTTGAATCAGTTCCGGAGGTGAATGAGTTTCCGAAAGTGTTTCCCGAAGACTTGCCCGGTATTCCTCCCTAAAGGGAAGTAGACTTTGGAAAAGATCTTCTCCCAAATACTCAACCTATCTCTATTCCTCCTTATCGTATGGCATTGGATAACTTGGAAGAGTTGAAAGATCAGTTGAAAGACTTGTTGGATAAAGGCTTCATTAGGCAGAGTATATCTCCATGGGGTGCTCCGGTGTTATTTGTAAGAAAGAAAGTGTAACACCCCACATCCTACATGTACTAGTTCTATGCACATGAAACATGATATAGTTTGGTCAAATTAGCTCTCATTTTTAAAAGTACTTGAATCTCAAATTAGAGGGCAATATGTACATCTAACGCTTACAAGGGTCGAGAGTATACAAGTTTTAAGTCAATTGAGGATATCACGGCCTTAAACAAAGTGAAAGAAGTGAGGTGCTTGTAGAACTTAGGAAGCTAGCAGGTGAGTCACCTACTTTCTTAGCTTAAATTTGCTAGCTAGAAGGAGATGAGGCTCGACATCGAATCTGTCCAAGTCCAATAATGAATAATGTCTGGGTTAAGGGTGTGACTTGAGCCCATATTTTAGCATCTTAAATAGATAATAATTTATGGCCAAGAATAATAGAAAAAGGGCCCAACATCACAACTTACTTAATGATTTGGGCCCAATCTAAGTAAGGAAAAAGGAAAAAAAATGGGTTGCCAAGGCCCATCAATTTGCAACCCATTAAGGCCAAGTGAAAGGGGTAAGAAGCTCCATCACCAGCTTAATAAAGTAATATTGAAAATTTCTTAGTAAGTCATCCAAAATTTCCCTTTAAAAAAGATTTAAGAAACATCTCCCTTAAGCCATTTCAACTTGGACCGAAAAAATCGACTTTTCTAAGTTCATTTTGCTCTCTTTCAACTTATGCAAAGCAACGCTTACAACTTCACAAGGATTTCTAAAGAAGTCCTAAACCTTGAAATTAAATGTGAGTAAAAATACTTGTGTATTTAGTATGGTTTCTTCATGAAAAATAAGAGACTAGGCTGGTTATACTTGTGCTGAAATTTTGGACAGCATGTGTTCCAAAGATTGTTGTACACTTTTCTTGTTTATTTGGAAGGTTTTATCTTCTTGGTTGGATTCATTATTAAAGGAGGTTTCTGTTCATAATGAGTTTTGGTTCTATACTTATATAGAAGGTCACTGCACTATTTTTTTCTACGTAAACGATCGAGTATTAGTGTGTTATCCTAGATGTGTTGTTAGTAAAAATTGTGGGCTGATTGATTGAGGATTATTGTCTCACATCCTCCACCTATTTTCAGAACTATTTTTGGATTGTTTTAGGACTGCATTTATGTGTAAATATGATGGGGCAGTTTGGTTAAAATTGGAACAGATTTGGAATTGTTGACGGCAAAATGTAGCGAAGGGATGTAACGTTATGCTGTCTACCTGTATGTTGTGTATAATTTTTATGTGTTGTGCTTCATGGGCTATTGTGAGACTGTTATGGCACTAAACTAGGCTACACATGATATGTATATGATAATATATATTAAAAAATACAATTAAATGCAGAAAGATTGAAAGAATACGTGTGGGTTGAGAATTACCCGCTTGTTGCCCGTGTGTTGTTGTTATGAGATTGGGCTACCAAGATGTGTTTATTAGTTCCTAATACTATTTTTATCACCGACCTTATTGTAGATAATATTTGGAGGAAAGATAATTTATTTCAAGGTAATAGCGAGGTGGTACAACAAGGTATGAAGGCTATTTAATTTCGTATTATTGGCATGAAGCCTAGATCCTTCCTTGCCACACAAAGGCACTTACCAACTCCAACATGACTAATAATTGTGTCTTCATTCCTTTACATGTTCATATGCTCCCATACATGGTCATTTGCAAATCTACATACATACTTGGATACCAAGATAAATGGGTTCTTGTTGCTAATAAAGTTCATGAGTTATTTCATCTCCAATGCATTTCATTATTTGTGTAACCTGCTCTTTTCATTATGGTATTGTCTTGTATAGTTCTTTATGTGTCATATGCTAATGCTATATCTATGTTCCTACAGCTCCAGTATTTTAACCACTTAAAAGAATCATCTCAAAAGTAATTAAAAGATAAAGTTTCTTATTGATCGGTGGTAGCCTAGGGGTTGAAGAATTACCTAGCATGGGTCGATCCCATTACGAGGGGTATCCTAGTAGTGAAAGAAAAGCCTACCATGGGTCGATCCCAATATTGATTTACCACTGATCAGCTGGTCATTTGTATTATATGTTTTGACAGATTATATAGTAAAGAAAGGTAAAGTAATAAAAAGGACATAATGTACATGATTCCACAGTGTTACTAAAGGTGGTCTCTTATCCTTACACCAATGCATAATTTCATTTGAGTTGTTACTTTATATATAGTATTTCCTGCCTTACATATTTAGTACGTTATCTCATACTGACATCCCTTACGGGTGAAACGACCCCAAAGGAGCCCGAGAATGTGCCTTGAAAGTTTCCAGAATCATAATATCCATATATCTCAAAATCCATGCGCGATATCGAAAATTCGACTTCATATTCTTGTTCAGGGGGTCAACATGAGAGTGTAATGGGTCTAACTACGATTTAAGAGAAAACTATTAGCAATTTTAATTTTCATAATTTTCCTTATCTAGAATCAATTCGCGACAGTGCCGCTACGCGCAGATGTCGCGGATATGTATTAATTTTGCCTCCATGATAGGTCTGTGTCGCGGACCAGATGCACACTTGTGTAATTTTTACCAGTAATTTTTATCTTGGTCCATGGCTTATGGGTCTTGAGCCTAAGTTGTCTCATATGTGAAAATGCCTATACTTAGCCTTATTTCACCCTTATATCATTCAAGATATTCCCAGATACACTCCCAGACACTTAGAAAATATTTCACCTCCTAAATTTAAGTATCAAACTCATCCGGATTCTAAGGTTCTCAATCAAGCTTCAAGTCTCCATCTCCAATTTCCATCAAGCTATTCTACCAAGCAAACATATATGGGTTTCTTTCATAGGTTCCTTTCACCCATGATACCCAAGCTCTCCTTTACTCAAAATTGCATAATTTAAAGTTAATTTATTGATGGGTCTTATCTATTATGAATGTCATTGCATACTATATTCGGGTTTATGAAAATGTGACTGTTTTAATATGTTTTGAGCTATAAAACCATGATCTATTGAGAGATTTGATGGAGGGTTTTGATGTATATTGCTTGAGGGTGTTACCAAGTTTCTATTGATGATTTCACATTGAATTTTCTAGCATGATTTCATTCTTGATTTTCATGGTTTTACACTAGCACTACACATTCACCAAGTGTTTGACTAAATATCCGGATTATGATTTCTTGAGGAATTGAATGTCCAATGCATGTACTATGAGTTGAATGATTCTATGATTATGAAAGGGATGTATATATAATATGATGATGAAAGGAATGTTTGTATATGATGATGATGGAAGGAATGTATGTATATGATATTATCTCTATAGTGTTTGGGATGACCAAGCCTCATCTAGGAGGTTGTAGGCCCAGGTAACCTTGTAGAGGGGTTTGTACCTTGATCGCCTCGCTTGGGAGGTGGTAGGCCCGTCCAACCTTTTTGGGGGTTGTACCTATCAACTTTGTTGGGTGTTTGTACCCGTCAACCCTATTGGGGGTTTTGTACTCCATCAACCTCATGAAGGGGTTTATATCTCATGCGCCTCTCCAAGGAGGTGGTAGCCTTAGATTGCACTAAGAATGGTCACACGTTACATTTGTATTATCATCTATCTAAGCATGATTTTACTTCAAGCATCATTCATTCTTGCCATATTGCTATAAGCTTATTCATTACTATGTTATGCATTTTATGTATAGTGCTTATTACTTTTTGTATTGCATCCTACATACTTAGTACATTCAAATGTACTAACGCATACTTTATGCCTACATGATGTCACCATGTAGGAACCGAAGCGTCTCTCTCCTCCTCCACGTGGCTAGTACGATTGTCTCTCAAGCTTGTTGGTGAGTCCTCCATTTCGAGGACGTTGCTTATGATATCTTGCTATGTACTAAGACTATGCTTCTTTTTGTTATATATTGACTATGAGGATAAGCCCGGTTTCTTGTCTTGGCTCCCATTCTTATCTATGTAGTAGAGGTGTTATTGGACATGTTATATATCTATGCTATGAGCCTTGACTCTCTTGTTGTTGATGTCTATGACCTAAAAGTATTCCCTTAGCCCCGATTACCCCAATTTACTATCTCTTACTGTGTTTTAATGCTTTCTCAATGAAGTATGTGTAATGATATATTAAGATGCTTGCTTGGGGTCCCTTCGGGTTCCCCATACACCGTGGCATATCTAGGCCCTAGGATTGGGTCATGAGAAACTTAGTGTCAGAGCACTAGGTTGTTAGATCCTTGGAGTCCAACACACCACGTCTATTAGGATCTTATTCATGGTTGTGTTATGCACCACAACTATGAGTAAGAGGCTATGAGACGTTTTAGGAAATGTTTCCCTTCTTCATGATCTAATTTATGTTATAGATTTGAAGTAAGGTTATTTCCCCCTAATGATTTTTCTTTGCTATGCTAGATCATGCCTAACTCAAGAGGGAGAAGAGCCCACACTCAAGGAGCAACCATCTTATGGGGAGCTTCGAGATGCTCTCACTTTGCTTGCACAAGTTGTGGCTAACCAACCCAACACCAAGGGGCCTAAGCCCCTCATGTTTCTACACCGTCTTCTTGGGAGAGAGATTTCATGAGAATGAATCCATTGAAATTCTATGGGTCAGAGGTAGATGAGGACCCTCAAGAGTTCATTGATAAGGTCTACAAGGTATTGGCTATCATGGGAGTTAGATCGGAGGAAAAGGCAGAGTTGGAAGCTTACCAACTCAAGGGAGTTGCACAAATATGGTTCACACAATGGAAGGAAGGGAAGGGAGTCAATTATATGGTGCTTTGGGAAGAGTTCAAGGTGGCTTTCCTTAATCGGTTCTTCTCTCTTGAACTTAGGGAACCTAAATTAAAGGAATTTATGAATTTAAGACAAAGGTCTATGAGTGTGAGGGAGTATGCCCTCAAGTTTACTCAACTCTCTAAGTATACTCCCCACCTAGTGGCCAACCCAAGGTTTAGGATGAACAAATTTGTGATGGATGTTTTCGACTTGGTGAGTGAGGAATGTCGGTCCGCCATGTTGATTAGTGACATGGACTTTTCCTGTTTGATGACCTATGCCAAGAAAATGGGAGAGGAACCGTTGAGGAAGAGGAGGAGTCATGAGTCCAAGAGGGCCTGTTTTCATGGTAAGTTCCAAAAGAGTGGTCGGTTCCATCAAGGCCAAGGGTCCCTTCATGCATCTATAAGAGGGTTGCCAATGATTTTCCAAGGGACCAAGGTGTTAGGGGTGTGGTTCCTAATGGTGGATGTCTAAAATGTGGTAGGGGTCATAGTGGCCCGTGTTTGAGGGATATAAATGCATGTTATGATTGTGGGGAAGTTGGGCATAAGGTGATGGATTGTCCCCGGAATCGCAACACGGGCAAGGAGGTTCATCCACAAGGTGCTAATACGGTCCAATTGGGGAGAGGTGGTCAACAAGATGGTGCTCCAAGGCACAACCGATTTTATGTTTTGCATGGGAGGCAAGGGGTTGATGAAGTTCCCGACATCATTATAGGTATGTTAAAATGTCTTTGATTTTGATGTGTATGCCTTGATTGGTCCAGGTGTCGCTCTTTCTTTTGTTACCCCCTTCGTTGCCAAAAATTTTCATGTTGAGCCCGAATTGTTGCACGAGTCATATGAAGTTTCTACCCCTATAGATGCATCTATTGTTGCTAGAAAGGTCTATAGAAATTGTCCCATTTGCATATTATATAAAATGTTTCCTTGTGATCTTGTTGAGTTTGATATGGTTGATTTTGATATCATTCTTGGGATGAATTGGTTGCGTGCATACTATGCTTCTATTGATTGTAGAACCCGTAGGGTCAAATTTCGATTCCCAAATGAACCCATCCTTGAGTGGGAGAGTCATGATGCGGTGGTCAAAGGTAGATTCATCTCTTGCATTAAAGCCCATAAGTTGATCTCTAAAGGGTATCTTTACCATCTTGTGAGGGTTAGAGATGTAGAGTCTAAAGTCCTTCCCATGGAGTCGATTCCGGTTGTAAATGAGTTCCTTGATGTATTTCCAGATGACCTTGTGTTCGTCTCGAAAGGAAAATAGATTTTGGTATAGATCTCCTCCCTGATTCTCAACCCATTCGATTTCCCCTTACCATATGGCCCCGGCAGAGTTGAAGGAGTTAAAGGAACAATTGAGGGACTTGTTAGAGAAGGATTTCATTAGATCTAGCCAATCGCCTTAGGGTGCACCGGTGTTGTTTATGAAAATGAAGAATTGGTATCTTAGGATGTATATTGACTACCGGCAACTTAATAGGGTCACTATCAAGAATAAGTATCCTCTTCTAAGGATTGATGATTTGTTTGACCAATTGAAAGTGGCTAGCCACTTCTCTAAAACTAATCTTCGGTCCAAATACCATCAAGAGAAGGTGAGGGAATGTGATGTTCCTAAAATGGCCTTTCGGACTAGATATGGGCATTTTGAGTTTTTTGTGATGTCGTTTGGGTTGACCAATGCATTGGCTATCTTCATGGATCTAATGAATAGGGTCTTTAAACCTACCTTGATTCATTTGTTGTTTGATGATATTTTAATCTATTCTCGTGGTGAATAGGAGCATAGGGCTCATTTGAGGTATGTGTTTCAATATTGAGGGAAGAGAAGTTATATGCTAAGTATGAAAAGTGTGAGTTTTGGTTGAGGGAGGTTGCCTTCCTAGGATATGTGGTGTTGGGAGATGGTACTAAGGTGGATCCTAAGAAGACGGATGTGATTAGCAATTGGCCTAAACCATTGACCCCATCAGATATTAGGAGCTTCTTGGGCTTAGCGGGTTATTATCGAAGGTTTATGAATAGGTTCCCTTCTATTGCTTCCCCTATGACAAAGTTAACTCAAAAGAAAGCCAAATTTGTGTGGTCTGATGAATGTGAAAGGAGTTGCCAAACATTGAAAGGTAAGCTTGTATCTTGTGATGCTTCCCGAGTTGGTTTGGGTTGTGTTTTGATGCAAAATGGTAGGATCATAGCCTATGCTTCTAAACAAGTCAAAATGCATAAAAAGAATTATCCTACCCATGATCTTGAGTTAGCTGCCATTGTGTTTGCATTAAAGATTTGTCGTCACTACTTATATAGGATGTATGTTGTTGTGTTCACCGATCATAAGAGCCTCCAATATGTCTTCACTCAAAAGGATCTCAACTTGAGGCAAAGAAGGTGGCTAGAACTTCTTAAGGACTATGATAAGAGTGTACATTATCATCTCGATAAGGTTAATGTTGTCGCAGATGCCTTGAGTAGAGTGTCTATGGGTAGCCTAGCTCATGCTGATTGTGGTGATAAAGAGGTGGTTAGGGAGGTACATCTGTTGGCTAGATTAGGGGTTAGATTGGAAGAGATGGATAATGGTGGTGGTGTTGTTGTTGATGGTTCTAAGTCTTCCGTGGTTGAATAGGTGATAGCAAAGCAAGACGTTGAGCCCTCCTTGTTAGAGTTGAAGGCCTTGGTGCAAGAGGGGAAGGTGGAGGTTTTCTCCCAAGGGGGAGATGGTGCCTTAGGTACCAAGGTAGGTTGTATGTTCCTTTTGTTGATGGTTTGAAGGAGAAATTCCTTGATGAGGCCCATAATTCTTCTTATTTTATCCACCTCAGTTCCACCAAAATGTATAGAGATCTGAGGGATGTGTATTGGTGGGGAGGCATGAAAAGGGACATTGCCAAATTTGTATCATGTTGCCATAGTTGCCAACAAGTCAAAGACGAATATCAAAGGTTGGGTGTCCTAACCCAAGGCATAGAGATTCCTACTTGGAAGTGGGAGATGATTAATATGGACTTTGTGGTTGGGTTGCCCAAGATTAGAAAGGGTTTTGATTCCATTTGGGTTGTTGTTGATAGGATGACAAAATCAGCTCACTTTCTACCGGTTAAGACCACATATGGGCTTGAAGATTATGATAGATTATACATTCATGACTTGATAAGGTTGTATGTGGTTCCTTTGTCCATCATATCGGATCGTGGGGATTAATTTACTTTACACTTTTAGAGGTCCTTTTGAAAAGGGTCTTGGTAGAAGAGTTAAGCTTATTATGGCCTTTCACCCTCAAACAGATAGCCAAGTCGAAAGGACTATCCAAACACTTGAGGATATGCTTAGGGCTTCTGTGTTAGAGCTCAAGGGTAGTTGGGATAATCATCTTCCATTGATTGAGTTTGCATATAACAATAGCTATCATACTAGCATTGGAATGGCTCCTTTTGAGCATCCTATGGTAGGCGTTGTAGATAACCGGTTGGGTGATTTGAGGTTGGAGAGGTGGCTTTGTTGGGACTAGATCTGTTTATGGAAGCTTTTGAGAAGATTAAGATGATTAGAGAAAGGTTGAAGATGGCCCAAAGTCACCAAAAGTCCTATGCTGACATGAGGAGAAAGGATCTTGAATTCAAGGTTGGTGATTGGGTCTACTTGAAGGTGTTACCCATAAAGGGCGTGGTCCATTTTGGCAAGAAGGGCAAGTTAAGCCCTAGATATATAGGTCCTTATAGGGTGATGATAGTTAGATTTGCATGGTTAAATAGGGTTGGTTCATCTGGTCCTTCATGTTTCTATGTTGAGGAAGTGTGTGGGTGACCCTGATGCTATTGTGCCTCTTGATGTTGTGGGTGTTATTGAAAACAATTTGACCTATGAAAAGGTTTCGATTCAGATTGGAGAGACTAGTGAAGAGGTTGAGGAACAAGGATGTGGCTTCCGTTAAAATCCTTTGGAGGAATCAACAAGTTGAAAGTGTTACTTGGGAGGCCGAAGCAGACATGCAAAAGCGGACATGCAAAAGCGATATCCTTATGTATTCCACTCCATCTACCCTAAGGTATTGATTTAAGCTATCTATATGATCTCAACTCTTATGTTTCAGCCCCTATGTCATTACATGCATTCATGTTTAAATTGATAAGTTCACGATGATTTCACACTTACGATGAGATTTTCAAATGATGTTTCAGTGCATTGTTGTATATCTATGTGAGCTGAAATGGTCATGTTTTTGTCTCTCATATACGTTTCTTTGACATTCAGAGATGAATGTTCCCAAGGGGGAGATATTAAAATGATCCCAAAAAGTGCCCGAAAATATACCTCGAAAGTGCTCAGAATCGTATATCCATATATCTCAAAATCTGTGTGCGATATCGAAAATCTGACTTCATATTATTGATCAAGGGTTCAAATAGAGTGGGGAATAGGTTTTAACCCATATTTAAAAGAAAACAATTATAAATTTCAATTTCGTAATTTCACTTATACAGAATCGATCCGTGATAGTGCCCGCGAACATATGTTAATTTTGCCTCTGCAATAGGTCCGCATCACGGACCAGACACGGCCCTATATATTTTGTTGCTAGTATTTTTTATCTCGGTCCAAGGCTTTTGGGTCTTAGACCTAAGTGGTCCCTTGCATGCAAATGCCTATACTTAGCCTTATTTCATACTTATATCATTCAAGACATTCCCAATACACTCCCAAACACTTAAAAATTATTTCACCTCCTATATCCAAGTCTTAAACTCATTCAGATTCTAAGGCTCTCAATCAAGCTTCAAGTCTCCATCTTTAATCTTCATCAAGCCATTCTCCCAAGCTAAGGTGTGTGAGTTTCTTTAATGGGCTCCTTCACTCATGATATCCAAGCTCTCTTTTACTCAAAATTGCATGATTTAAAGTTTATTTATTCATGGGTCTTATCTATTATGAATTTTATTACACACTATGTTGGGTTTTATGAAAATGTGACTGTTTTATCATGTTTTGAGCTATGAAACCAAGATCTATTGACAGATTTAATGAAGGATTTTGATGTATATTGCTTGAGGCTGTTACCAAGTATCTATTGATGGTTTCACATTGATTTTTCTAGCATGATTTCACTCTTGATTTGATGGTTTTATACTAGCACTACACACCGCCAAGTGTTTGATAAAATGTTCGGATTATGATTTATTGAGGAATTGAAGGTCCAATCTATGTCTTATGAGTTGAGTCACTTTATGATGATGAAAGGGATGTATATATATGATGATGATGAAAGGAATGTATGTATATGATGATTATGCAAGGAATGTATGTATATGATATTGCCTCTATAGTGTTGGGGATGACCAAGCCTCATTCTGGAGGTTGTAGGCTCGGGTAACCTTGTTGAGGGGTTCATACCTCGATTGCCTCGCTCGAGAGGTGGCAAGCCCATGCAACCTTTTTGGGGGTTTGTACCCATCAACTTTGTTGGAGATTTGTACCCATCAACCTTGTTGGGGGGTTTATACTCCATCAACCTCATGAAGGGGTTTGTACCTCATGCGCCTCTCCAAAGAGGTGGTAGGCCTTAGATTGTACTAAGAATGGTCACTCGTTACACTTATATTATGATCTATATAAGCATAATTTTACTTCAAGCATCATTCATACATGCCATATTTCTATAAGCTTATGCATTGCCTATGTTATGTATTTTCTTTATGGTGCTTATTACTTGTTGCATTGCATCCTACATACTTAGTACGTTCAAATATACTAACACATACTCTATGCCTACATGATGTCACTGTGTAGGAACCGGAGCACTGCTTTATCATCCTCCTCCTCCACGTGGCTAGTACGATTGTATCTCAAGATTGTTGGTGAGTCCTCCATCCCAAGAACGCCTGCTTATGAGCTCTTGATATGTAATAAGACTATCCTTCTTTTATGTTATGTATTGACTATGAGGGTGAGCCTGGTTTCCTGTCATGTCCCCCGCTCTTATCTATGCAGTAGAGGTGTTGTTGGACATGTTATGTATCTATGCTATGATCCTTGACTCTACTGTTCTTGATGTCTATGACATGAAAGTGTTTTCTTGGCCCCGGTTGCCCTAATTTACTATCTCTTGTAGTGTTTTAATGCTTACACCACCAAAGATGTGTAATAATATATTAAGAGGCTTGCTTACCATAAGCCATGTCACATCTAGGCCCTAGGCTTGGGTCGTGACAATGAGGGACCTGCATTTCATGCTACAGGTACAGGAGCTAATAAATCTCCCTAGTAGGAGTACAGGATATCTAGATGATGTTACTAAGCTCCAGGTTGCGTCGGGGCTTTGTGTGTCTAGAGGTTATATTTTTGTATTTTATAGTGAGTCATGAGCCAGGGCCTATCCCTACCTTTATCTGATATTGTTCCTTATCTAGAGATTTTGTAGACTATGTAAATTAAGGTGTGGTCGTGTCTCATACTTCACATATTTTGGCTCAAACAGCCTAGTCATATGCATTTCCTTTTGGCTTGTTATTATTGTCTACCTTCTTGAATGCATGCTGAATATAGAAACCCCTTATAATGTTCACAGCAAGTGTATAGTCATATATTCGTTCCCCCAAGCCTTTTCGGCAATGGGTGTCAGTCCGCCTGAATGGGATTTTGGGCATGACAAAAGTGGTATCAGAGCGGGTCGTCCTAGGGAGTCTACAAAGCCGTGTCTATGTAGAGTCTTATTTACGGATATGTTATGCACCACATTTATAAGCAGGAGGTTAAGGGGAATTTAGGAGTTGTCATTTTCTTTTCATTCTTTAGATCATGCCATTGAGCCAAGTGTAATAGGTGGATTGTGTTTAACCTCTAAATTATTTTATACAACAAGTATGACAGAAACCAGGAAAATAAAGGCACAAATACGGAAGTAGAAGTGGTAATGGTATATCCATTCGGGTGAGACAATGAAATGAGGCTCAACATGAGTCTTTGCCACAAACATCTCCAACTCCTCCAGCTCCTGATAAACCAGGAAGTAGTGAAACTCCCCCAAAACCACCTATCGATGTGACTATGCAGGATCTAAAAAATGCAATTGAACTATTGACTCATATAGTTGCTGGTCAATGTCAAACACAGGAAGGCCCAATTATAGGTATAGTCGGTGCGAATAGGGTAGCTAGCACAAGGATATGTGACTTCCTTAATTTGGACCCTCCATCCTTCACCAGGTCAGATCCTAATGACGATCCCTTAGACTTTGTTGACCAGATTTAATGAACTTTAGATTTTATACATGTGAGTGGTACAGAAGCTATTGAGTTAGCGACACACAGGTTAAAGGGTGTAGCTATATTATGGTACGAATCTTGGAAGCAATCAAGGATATAAATGCACTCCAACTACCTTGAAGGAGTTCAAAGACGCATTTCTTGACCATTACCTGCCATTAGAAATCTGAAAGGCCCGTACAAATCAGTTCGTGAATCTCCACCAAGGTGATATGAGCGAGAGGGAGTATAGCCTTCAGTTTAATTCCCTGTCTTGATATGCTCCTAATGTAGTTACTACTATGGAAGATAGAGTTCATCGATATATTGATAGATTGGATACTAATCAGTTCAGAGACTATACCATTGCTTCCTTGAATAAAGATATGGATATAGCAAGGATGCAAGCTTTTGCACAAAAATTGGAGGATCAAAGGCAAAGAAGAAGGACACAAGAGTTGGAAAGGGGGAAGTCCAAGAGAGACAGATCTACAGAGCAGTTTACACCATCCTAAGGTGACTTAGGCCTCGGTTACCTAATAGACCACCTAACCTGCCATCCTCCTACTATTCAGCTAGAGTTCCACCACAACTCCAAGAGTCTAGAAGTAATCAGTTTAGTCCAAGAAGTGAAGGATAAGGTGCATAGGCAACAAGCTATTTGGCAAGCCAGCAAATGACTCATAGGTAGCCTTGCGAACAATATGGGAGAAGTCATTCAGGTACATGTCATATTGGGATAGATACTTGTTATTGGTGTAGTGCGCCAGGGCATATAATGAGAGATTGCCCGAGGAGACGTATGGATGATATAGCAAAATCTACTAGGTCAGTTGTTGCATCTCATCATCAGTACCTCCATTAGGTAGGGTTCAACAAGCATCTGCAACTCATGGTAGAGGTATTAGAAGGGCAGCTAGCTCTAGCGCAATCTAGAATCACTCTTATGCTCTAGGGAATTTGGAATTTTCACCTAATGTGGTCACAGGTACATTGTCTATCTTTTTACATAATATATATGCATTAATTGACCCTTGTACACTATCATACATCACTCCACTAGTTGCTGGGAAGCTTAAGAGAACACCCAAATTATTGAACAAACCATTTGAAG